>BGPR01003063.1:7927-32533 GCA_013235015.1 Araneus ventricosus | reverse complement strand
CGATGAAGGGTCTCACCTCGATCTGCTCAGCGGCTAATCCACTATTGCAGCAGATTTTCATTCAGGTATTAGCTTCAGATCATTCCACATTCTACAATGACGTTTAGGTAATACACCATAGTATCCAAAGGACGCCAGTGGTGAATCTAGGATTGGGTGTGTGGGGAGGTTGAGGTCATAAAAATTTTGTGTCGTCGTGACGAATGTCAAACCTCATGGCTTATGCAAACCAAACCACTTTAACTTTCAGACTTTACTCACCTGACAATAAGAATCATAAAGAACAATACACTACTTTTGATAATTTAATAAAAAATACAATGAAATAAATAACTAGCCAAAAAATGTCTTCGGCCTCGTCAACGCTACAAGTACAAGTGGAATGCAAAGTAGGAAAATTTTCGAGCCTGTCAAGCCAGAAAGCAATGTTGTCACGTTGTTATAATTTTTTTAAAAAAAGGGAAATTAAGAACAAACAGCTGTAGTGAATTTAAATAAAATCAAGAATTCTGGCTAAGCTCGGGGGGGGGGGGCTGCATCCCCATAGCCCCCGGATTCACCACTGAAGGACGCTGTAATTATTTAGTTGCAGAGATGAAGCTTTTGAAACTCGGGACATTATTTTGAAATCACCTTCAATAAATCAGCACTGTATGGAAGGAATACACATTAAGTTATAGAGGCAAATAATTAAAGCTCAGGAAACTTAACACGTACCTCAAGAAATCAATTAAAGCTCTGGAAACTTAAAACGTACCTCCATGTTTGGGCACTGTTGTTTCCTTAGTTATTACTTTCTCTTATACGAAGTATACAAAGAGGAAGTATTGTAATCGTCAAAAAATACGAACTCGAGATTTTGACGAATCTCCACTATTTAGACTTCGCCGAGTCCGAAAAACACAATTTTAGAATTATGTCTATCTGTGTGTCTGCGAACACGATAACTAAAAAACTATTAACGCTATATGAATGAAATTTGGTAGGTGGTCTTTGCACATAATTTGTAGGTTTCTATCAAATGTTGGACAAAATCCATCCACGGGAAGTCAGTCTGTCTGTATGTACGTGTTAATGTGAACTCAATATCTCACAAACTTGAATGGCTAGGCTGATAAAATTTGGTAAACATTTTTATAATCAGGAATGTAGGTTTGTATGAAATGTTGGACCAAATTCGTTGATGGGTTGACTATCTGTCGGTCTGAATAATCGCATACTTTTCAATGTAATAAGTTCTTAAAAAATTACTTAGATAAATGAAATTTTGTATGTGGCCTTTTAATCTTAATTGTAGATTTTTTAAAAAAAATTTGTGTCAATTGCTTAAAAAAAAGGCGTTCAAATTGCATGTTCGGTTGCAACTGCTGTTGTATATTGGCGGCAGTTTACTGTCTCCAAGAGGTTGTTTACAGTATGATTTCCTTTCGCCTTGGCGCAGTCTGCGAAGGAAATAGTATCGAGCGACAACCGCAATTTTAGGAAATTATGGCAACCCCCTAAATTGAAATTTCGTTCTGACATTCTCCAGATGAACGAGATGGAACTAGAGTTGTTGTGAAATCTTGTGTGTTATCTGTAATAAATTTTCTTGCTCAAAAACGTTAAATAAAATCCTATTAGTTGTGGTACCCTCAGCGCGCATAAAAAATGCGAAAATACGCAATTTTTATGCTTGCCAAATACACTTTTCTTTGCAAAATATCAAGTTTTGGGGAATACATAAATTTTTTGTTTCATTGTAAATCACCATTCATAATTTGTTTCTTAAAATACCTAGACCTTGGGTAAATACCCGGGTTATATACCGCAAAAATATTTACCTACCCGCTTGGTATTTACCCACTCCAGGGGCGAATCCGGGGGGGGGGTTATGGGGCTGCAGCCCCTCCCAGAACTAAACCAGAATTCTTGATTTTATTTAAAATCACTACAACTGTTTGTTCTTAATCTACCTTTTTAAAAATAATAATAAAAAAAAACTTGACAACATTGCTTTTTGGCTTGACAAGCTCAAAAGTTTTCCTAATTTTCTAGTCATTCCAGTTGCTTGCAGCTTTGACGCGATCGAAATCAATTTTTTGGCTAGTTATTTCACTGTGTTTTTTGTTAAATTATAAAAAGTATTGTACTGTTCTTTATGATTCTTATTATCAGGTGAGGAAATTCTAAAGTTAAAGCATTTTGGCTTATACACACCCTGAGGTTCGACATTCGTCGCGACGATACAAAATTTTTATGACCTCAGCCCCTCCAGATCTAAATCCTGGATTCGCCACTGACCCACTCCATATTACTGGTCGTATGCGAGAATGTTTCGGGGAGGCCACTCCCGCTGGTTGTAATAGAAAAACAAACTTCGGTTAAATTAAGTCTCTTTAAAAATACTATTACTGCGAATACAAGCGTAAGTGTAGCTAACGTAAAATAAAAAAAAAATGTTGTAATCGTCAATGCTAACATGACACATTCTAATCGTCAATGCTAACATGACACATTCTATGTCTGTTAAGTATCAGATAAACAAATACTGTTTTTTTTTTTTCCTAAAGAATTTCGTTTTCCACGGAATCAACTACACCTTTTTGAAAATTTCAGATACAGCTGCTTTTTTCTACGGACATTTTAGCTTTTCACCTCTTGTTTCTTCACAACCCGCGGCGTAACATCCATCCTAAGTTTGGCAGGCAGGCAGTCTCAACTGTGTCCACGAGTTTTACCAAGGCAATATCATCGTCTATTCCAACACTGTTTGGCAGTTAAGAGATAATTATAATGAAGAGATTTTTTTAGAAATTGAGTTTGAATTACGGTCAAACCCGTTAATACCATATAGGCGGGACCACCAAACTTTTTCGTGTTAATCGGATTTCATGTTAACCGTTAAAATAGCGGCGCCATCTAGATTGCAATTACCAAGTTATTAAATAAAAGATAAAATATTACAGTTTTTTAGAAATCTGAAAATAATAAAAGTTTTAAGCGTAGAGAAGAAATAAACATATTGTATGTGATTTATTTATTTTTATTTTATGTAAATTTATTTACCTGCTACTCAAGGTTTAAAAAAATCAGTTATTGACTTTTTTTTCCAATTTTTTAAGATGAAATTTTTGTCATGACGCTGAGAACTTTTGTAAAAGAACGGATTTTCACTTTCAAAGAATATTTTCTTTTCGTCTTAAGCGATGTTGTGCGTTTTCTTGTTAAAGAAATGAATTAACACTACTCCCCATGCTTGATCGACGAGGTCAAATATTTTCTTCTTGTTAAGCGAAATTTCGTGTTAAGTGATTTCGTTTCATCGGGGTTTGACTGTATACTACATTAAAATGATTCAAAAAGTGGTGTAAATAGAAATTTATCAATATTTGATTATTTGTTGCTGTTTCTTCAAAGTTCATTTTTAGTTAGGGAGATAACGGCATAGAGGAGGAGTCGCTACTGTGGAACATTACATTACATTACACCACCTGCATCCCCGTGTTTAGAGCCATTTGGCTCCTTTCCGGTTTGGATGGAGGAGGTGAATTTTATTTTTTAAGAAAGGACAAAAACAAGTATCAGGTACAATAACAAGTAGAAATGAAAAAGAAACATACACTGGACAGAACAACATAGAAAACAATACAAAATAGAAAAAAAATACATGGTGGTAAAAAAGGTCATAAGTAGCCGGAAGTGTGTGTCAGTCTGGGTGGATGAGTGCTCAATTATTATCCTCTACAATGAGATTGTTCTCATCACATATGAAACGCACTAGGAGTCGAAATCGGGTTCTTGATAAGTTGTTCGGGAGAATGTTTCTCAACCACTGTAATTTAAGTGACACTGTTGGAGTTTGGAAATGCCAGGAGATGGTAAACCGACATTTTGTGGCATAGTGAATTGGATCTCCTTTTCCTCCGCACGAGCAGTTGTCATGTGTTCGAAGATTGAAGGTATGAAGGGAAGGGCCCGTGTCCTGTAACGAACATTATCTCTTCTCTATTCCATCCTTCTGGCTTGTTGGAGCGACTGTGGAACGGAGGTTCTGAGTTCGAAGCCTTATTCCGTCAAGAGATTTGCCGTGAATGTGGGTCTGGTACACTTTAAATCTCTCGGGATCAGACATTCCTAATACCACATGTTTGCGAGTCACGAGTGCGGCATACATAAAATACCACTCCATACCCCTGCGACTATAACCTTAAGGTTATTTAAGCAGTGCCACGGACATGATGTGGAAGAAAAATCACAGCATCCGAGGGGGTGACCTCTCTTAGATCTTGCCAAATTCCCTACACTGCTGCCTAATTATAAAACGCAGCAAGCTTACAAATGTTAACAGGAGTTATCCCATTAGGAAGGATTGCTATTGTGCGTTACATTCTAAAATTTTTTTGGTAACACAGAGCATGTTGATAAATAAAACTTTGAAAAAAATGACGGGAGGCTGTCTTTTCCAAACAGCCCCCGTCGGGGGTCACCGCGAGTTCGCGGATGAGAGGCTGCCGTACAAATAAGCAGGCTCTCGTCAACCCGATGGCATAATAATGGTGGTGTGGCTCTTTGGGCCCACTTCCGATGACAGGTCGTACCCCGGTAAAACGGGGGGGGGGGGTGGCTGCATGAGCCGCTCGTAATGGGGGTTATTATGCCGGAACCACAGTGCTTGACTATCTGTTGCGGCGGCCGGTCATTCAGTTCCCAGATAGCACGTAAGTTTGCAGCAAGTTTGATTTTGACTTGTCATGGCAAAATTTGACGCGTCAAACTTGAATCGAACTTGTAGCAAGTTCGATGTGACAAGTAGCGCCACCTCTTTGCAAATCAAACTTGCAGCAAGTATGCAAAACAAGCTTCCTGCAAAGATAGCACAATAAAGAGATAATTATCTTTGTCTCTGTTTTAAAAAACATCCGATTTTTAATAGCATCTCCTAGACCGTAATTCTTTTTTATTAATTCAATAAATCAATGATAATTTGTGAAAAAAATAACTTTTTTATAAAAATTTTTTTTGAAGCATTTTCCATCTTTTTACTAAATATAATCACTCTCACTTTAAAGAAAACTATATCGCCTTTTTTTAAAATTTTTTTTTGAAATTTTAACGTTTATAAACAAAATTAAATCTAAAAAACAGTCGGTGTTTGTTGAAAAATAATAACTAGACATTTTGTCCCATTTTAAAGTAATTACTTTTGAACTCTAATTTCATAATTTATTTTACTAGCAAAACGTAGTTATTAGCAAAAATCGCTCTCTCTTTGACTTCAAATCATATTCTCAACTCAAAAAATTAATGAAAACCAGAAAATAGTTTAAAATAAATCGTATACGAATCGCATCGAACGCTGTTTTAGCGAAATCTATCCTCTCCTCTCAGAGTTCAGCTGGCTCAACGGTTAGCGTCCCCGCTTCGGAACCGGGAGGTCGCGAGTTCTATCCTGGGTTGTGTTCGTGTTCTGTTTTTGCTATAATTTGCGATGAGTTTGACACGGCAAACTTGCTGCAAGTTCGTTTCATGGTGACTTCGGAGCTTTCGTTAACTTGCTGCAAGCTTACTGCAAGCTTGCACACTTGTCATGACAAATTTGTGGCAAACTTGCACTCTTGTCATGACAAATTTGTGGCAAGCTTGCTGCAAACTAAAATTGCTATCTGGGTTGTTACCCGGATGCTTAGGCAGGGCGGGGTGATGTTCCTTTGATCTTGGTCTTTTCCAAACAGCCACTGATGTCAAAGGCGTAAGACTACTTTACTCGCGTGACTTTTTGTTCCTCTGTTTCTCTTTGTTACTCGCGATTCTCTTTTGTTTCTCGAATCTTCTCGGATTCTCGTTGTTACTCGAGATACTCTTTTGTTTCTCTAAGTTACTAGTGATTCTCTTTTGTTTCTCGAAGTTACTCCCAATGCTCTTATGTTCCTCGAAGTTACTCTCAATTCACTTTTGTTTCTTGAAATACTAATGTATGGAAAATTGGCGAAATAAAATGAAACTAAGGTTACAATGGAAATTGTTTTAATTCTTAATAAAATATGTTACTATGTCAATTCTTTTGTTTTGAATTCTTCAATCGTGCGTGGATATGTTACAATTCTGTGTAGGATCGGTCGATAATATGAAAACATACATAACGATAATATGTAACATACATAATTTAATAATTCCGGACTAATTTTTCTGATAGAAGTTGAATCAATATATGAATTCCTCAGAGTACTAGGATAGTTTGTTGCCACCATGTTCAAATTAAAATGCTTTTTCATGAAAATCTCTAAAATTGATGAATTAATGATGTGATTAATCTAATTCTAATTTTCAACTCAATCACTAATTTCACTCGCGAAAACGTGGCAAGCGAGAGCGTCAGCCAATTGTGCGCACGCACCTCATGAGTGTGACATCACCAATTCATGCGTATTTTTGCCCAATTTTGCGAATCAGTAGTCGCTGAACTACAATTCCGATTTTCAAATTTTTTCTGTAACTTCTGTTGTTACCCTTTATCTCTGAAATAAGACAGGAGTTATGTTTTTAACATATGTTGTTACCGAGATATAGAGGATTTCCCACACAACGTTTTTTGTGGCGTTTTGGCGTGTGTATCAAATTCCTTCCTGAGACCCCAATGGAAGGAACTTAGTCCTACGTTAAGACACAAAATAACACAATTGCACATGAAATAACTGGGCGATAATAAAAACTGCATGCAATGGAAAAACTGCAAGATGAGTAAAAAAAAAATTCATTCAAAAATAAAAAAATGAAAGGAAAAATATGAAAAAAGTAATAAAAATAAAATAAAATATGTATTTAAAAACAGAGAAATGGGGCACACAGAGTCTCGTACTTATTAATTTTTATTCAATTTGGTATTCTAGGAAGAATTCGATTGCAATTGTGTCAAGTCACATAGCAGCATAATCACATGACATATCTGAGCATGTCATATGAAAGCTAACTGCATATTGCTTTACGCTCAACTGTGACTTCAAGTCTCTTTTGCCTTTTGCAAGACATTCAGTGATTCCCAAAATTAAATAGATAAGGAGCACTCGAAATTTGTAGCATGAGTTTCTTAAAAATGCACTATTTGAGCTCGGGTGATTTTTCCATAAATACTGGAAAGTAATTTAAAATGAGCTATTGAACTTTGGATAAGTTTCCAATAAGTATTGGAAAATAATTTAAAACGCCCTATTTGAATCTGGGCAGACTTCTCATTAGTACAGAAAGGCAAATCAAATCTTAAAGATTGATGTTATGCTGTTTTGTCGTGTAGATTTAATTCTACACAATCTTTTTAACTATTTTTCTTTCCCTTTTCACTTTAAAACTTAGTTGAATAAACTATAATCTTCACCACCTGTCACATCCCACAGTGATTTTGATATGGGTGAGAATTCCGACACTCTCTCCAAATCTTATCATGAAGTTCGTGAAACTAGAATTCGTCTGGTAGAAAGTAACTAACTGTCTGTCAGTGGGCCATAGTGGTGCAACCTGTTGACATGGCAGTTAATCTTGGCCTGGTGTGTTTTTCGTTCTTTGTTGTTATTTTCATAGCCTTTGGAAGTAAGTCTAATAATTAGCATTTGCTTAAGATTATAAATTTGGAGTTGTTTGATTGGTGCATGTTTTGTTGCAAGGCCTCTATACCTGGATTAACTGATACAAAATACTCATTTGACGCGATTTTAAAGCATATTCTTCATAATATACTTATGAAATTCGTCAAAAATGTATCTTTGTGTTACTACTGAAATGCACAAATGTGCAAATAATCTAGGTAGTTTGCAGTTTAACTAGACCGAACGATTAAAGTGCGAAAAACTGTTTAATTTCTCACATTTCGTCATTTATCGGATATTATTCACATTTCACACGTCTGATACTTTTATACCTACAAATTACCTAGATATTTTGCACATTACGTACTAAGCACTTTTTAAAGTGAAAATAAGATCTTTACTCTAACAACAGCAACATTGGCCTGGTGTGTTTTTCGTTCCTTGTTTTTGTTTTTATAGCCTTTGGAAGTAAGTCTAATAATTAGCATTTGCTTAAGATTATAAATTTGGAGTTGCTTGATTGGTACATGTTTTGTTGCACGGCCTGGATTAGCTGATACAAAATACTCATTTGACGCGATTTTAAAACATATTCTTCATAATATACTTATGAAATTCGTCAAAAATGTATCTGTGTGTTACCACTGAAATGCAGAAATGTGTTAAAGTGCATAATCTAGGTAGTCTGCAGTTTAACTAGACGGATCTGTTAAAGTGCGAAAAACTGTTTCATTTCTCACATTTCGTCATTTATCGGATACTATTCACATTTCACACGTCTGATACTGTTATACCTACAAATTACCTAGATATTTTTCACATTACGTACTAAGCACTTTGTAAAGTGAAAATAAGATCTTTACTCTAACAACAGCAACATTGGCCTGGTGTGTTTTTTGTTCTTTGTTGTTATTTTCATAACCTTTGGAAGTAAGTCTAATAATTTGCATTTGTTTAAAATTATAAACTTGGAGTTGCTTGATTGGTGCATGTTTCGTTAAAGGCTTCTATACCTGGATTATCTGATGCAGAATGCTTATTTGACATGTCTTTAAAACATATTCTCCGTAATGTTTTTATGAAGATCGCCAAAAAAATATCTATTTGTTACCACTTAAATACGAGATTTGGGTAATGTGCAGATAATCTAGATAATTTGCAGATTAATTAGGCAGATTGGTTGAAGTGCGAAAAACTGTTTCATTTCTCATTTTTCCTTGTTATCGGTATATTACGTAGATAATCTATGCTCGTTATACTCGACAAAAGTGAAAAGATCTTTCCTCGAATAACGACAACTTTTTTGTATGCTTAAATAAATACTCAGGCAATCAAGCGATTAATACTGAGAAATACTAACTTAAAAATACGCTATAATTTTATCCCATAACGTTTTAAGTAATTTCATATGATAATCAGCAGAATGTAAATAAAATATACTGATAATTGTTGAAACATAATAATACCATCTGAAAACCCGGCATTTCTCGGGATCCATATTTTTTTCATATACCGGCCTCCTGTTTTTTTCCTCCTAAAAATATTGTCGCCAACTTTCCCCAACAAACGTAAATCTTCTTTGAATCTTTTCTTGTTGAATTAAAACTTTGAAATATAGCCTTTTTATCACCTAATAACAGTATGGTTTGAATGAAAATGCGAGAAAATTTAAAAAAGAACATTTATTTTAAACAATATATAGTTAAAAAACTAATACAGATTTACAATGTACAAATATATTTATACTGTATAACTTGGTTACTGCGAAGCCTCTAAATAAAATGTTTTATAAATTAGATAAAGAAAGTCAAAATCGCTCGAGAACAATTCGCACTCGAAAGAATTTCTCTGAAGAAGAATGTTCGAATAAAAGGAATACTTTTAACCTCAATTAGGGGAATAAAAACTAAATATAAATACTCTCTATAAATACTATAAATAAAGTCAAACTGAAATTCATATATGAAATAGCATTTTTTTACTCTTTTTAAACAACGCTGCCGTATCAACGTTAATATTCAAAAATTTGTGAAATTTAAACGAAACATTCACGTAGTAACTAAACTAACGTCATTGGATATTTGAGGGCTACGAAATAAACACGGAAGTTAAGTGCATGCTACGAAATAACAGCGGAAGTAAGAAGTCTACATTGACCAAAAAAATGCAACATTTTCTTAGCGTTAACCGTGGTAAAAACACGTGAATAAAGTATTTGATGAAACAATAAATTAGTTTGAATTTTATTTTATAACAATAAAAGCATTGTTTCAATTTGAGTTTAAAATGAATTTTGAAACGTTAGTTACAGTTAGAGAAAAATTGTACAACAATTAAATTGGTATCATTAAAAAGATAAATTTTTGCTCTTTAAGGTGATGTAAAAATAATTAAAAATACTTATATTTCAGAAGTTATTGGTGAAAACCGTCTAAACCTAGCTTAATTTTCGTCATTTAATTAAATAAATAAAAATCTAATTCGAATTTTATAATAATTTTTACAGCGTTAGGTACCCATTGGGCTAATACCTCACTGTGACAAATTTGGTAGCCATAAGTCTAACGGTGTGGACGTGCATAAAGAACCAAAAAACGAACAAGCAAACACACGTACTTTCCTCTTTTTATATATAGATTTACTTACTGATTAATTTGTTGTAGTACTGTAAGTAAAAAATACTGACAATTTCCAGAGCATACTGCTGTTTATTTATTTATGTACTTAATGTTTCTATTCTTGCACTTTAACGATGTATAATATATCGATGTGCATTTTATCTAGATGAAGTTGGAAGAACTCATTTCGTCTGTGACTTCACAATTTGACTGATCAAATTAAGTAATCTGCAGTTTATTAAGGTAATCTATAACATATTATAAAGAAAGATTACCTTATTTGGACCACCTAAACATTTTTTAATGTACGGTGATAGAGATGACAGTTATAGAATTATATTGTACTAGCGCTCTGCTCCCCAACCCTCAAGAATAACTTTGTGATTCTTTTGGGATCAATCCCAACTCGCTACGCTCGCCCGCCATAAAGTTATGCATTTCTGTTAGTAATAGGAAATTATAAATACATTAATAACTGAAAGTAAATTTAAATTATCTGAAATTACATGAACTTTAAAATTAATTTTTCATCAATTTCTAAAATTAAAATCTTCTGGTAGACAGAGATATATATGTAAATGTTAGAAATAAATCTGAATTCTAATTGTATATAATTCTAAGATGTTTAAAAATCAAAATTATTTATATCAATGAGAAGTCAGTCATTTAAAACTTTTTCCATACACAATTGGCAATACATTCAGCAGTTTTATTTGCCCTTACTTTATTCCAGCAAAATTTTAAACATGCTCTATTTTCAATGAAATGTTGCTGAGAAAAGCTTCCCCACATGTATTTACACTCACTCCAATTTTAGCCAAGAAAGATACAACTTTTCTCTCTGGGCAGTTATTTATGTGTGAAACCTCATAAAATTTAAGTTGTCAAGAAATGACATCACCCATTTTACAACTTTTAACCTAAAAAAGGATCATTTAAAAAGAAAAGTGGTTTGAAACATGCTCATATTAACTATTCAAAATTGAAACCATAACAATAGGAACCATAATAATAATTGGAAACCATAATAATAATAATAATTGGAAACCATAATAATAATAATAATTGGAAACCATAATAATAATAATAATTGGAAACCATAATAATAATGCTAATAATTCGAAATCATAATAATAATAATAATTGGAAACCATAATAATAATAATAATTGGAAACCATAATAATAATCAAGAAAGGTACAACATTTTTTCTCTAGGTATAGTCACTTATGTTTTTTAAAACTCAGAAAATGTGTGTACAGGAGAGCTGAAAAAGCGCATTCCTCAATCTTTCAACTAAAAAGGACATATCAAGGAGACATTCATTCATTGGCCTAATCGAAACTGCAAGCCTTGAATTTATTTTGATCAAACTATTTAGCTCAAAAAAAAAGAATCTTTGTCTCTCTAAAAACAAAATCCCTTATCTCGGTCTTTTCGCCGCAACAAAGCAGACTTGCGAGCTGTTGCCAAACGGCGATTAGGAAATTCCCCCCTTTTTTGTCGCTACGTAGGAGAATAATATATATATATATATATATAATTTGTTTTCAAAATAACTTAATAAACTTTTTAAGAAATACAGTTTAAAGTAGGAAAAAATAGTATATTAAAATTGTGTCATAGGTTCAATTAAAGAAACTGGTTTCATAAACTGGACCATCAATTCTTGAGGCTCGATTAAAGCAAAAGTATTTTTTATTTTCAAATTAAAATCGGCACACGATCAGAACTCAAGTATGACATTTTATGCACTGTATCATTTTTTCTTCCTTTGTTTCCTTAATTAATGATACAAAACTACATAGCCTTAGTTTTTGTTCTTTCTCAACCAACATTTGATGTGATTAACCCCTTAAGAGTCGCATTTTTTTGCTATCTAATAAGATGACCCCTTCTATTTGAGAAAGTGGCTGCCTTTTTCATTCATCTAAGAATTGATAGAATACTTGGGATGCTTATGAATTCTACGTAATTTTTGTCTCAAATTATAAATTAATGATTAAATTTTAGTTTAAAAGCCTAAGAATGCGATAATTCGATGCACGTCAATATGACGGGCGCAACGGTTAAGGGTTTAATGTCCCGTTATTTTTTTTGCTTTGGCTTGTTACACTTTCAATTTATGGGGATTGCTAGTTATTATAAATGCTTTCTTGGCTATTCTAATTCAGGCAACTGTTTGTGGATTCAATTTTTATAATTATACTAAAAAAAATTCACCTTATCTTATCTTTAAACTTTTATAATAAGACTGTTTTAATGAACTGTAGTCAAACAAGTTTCTTTCCTGAGGAGCTTGATGCTTACTTTAAAATAGCGCAGGACCTGTTAGTCTTTTGTTAAAATATTTAATTGATGATATCTAAATGTACACACTTGTTCACTAACTGTAGATACATAGCAATTTCTCATAAAATTTGTTAGGACATTCTGCATTTTAAGCTAAGAAGCTAGCATCTTTTCTAAATTGTCTCTCGTACCTTTACTCTGAGATAAGAAGCATTCTTTCTTTTAAAGATTTTTACTCCATTTCTTTGAGATAGTCACTTTACTTGACATCCATATTAGCAGCCATTTAATCGGAATCGTATGACGTTGTCTATTCGATTCCCACAGCTGATATGTATATCTACTGATTATTAGCAGAGTATACATGCTTGTTTCTACTATGTCATTTAGAAGGTACGGTCTGTAGGCCCTCTAAGCTTTCTCTCCTCGGAGAGACATCAGTGCTATGTAAGCTGCTGCCGGTACTGTACCTATGGAGTCTATTCTGGTATCCCCGGTGTGGTTGGGAATTGGGTTGGGTTCCGCACGTTAACAACGGAACCCAATCCAACTCCCAACCCAACCGGGGATACCAGAATAGAGCCCTATAAGATGTAGGACAAGTATCAACCCTGTACAATGGAAGTGTGGTGATCTGTAGATATGTTCTTAAATATGGTCGTCCAAATAAATGTCTCTTTTAACTTATATGTTTCGTCATTTCTGAAGCAATAAGAAATGCTCTATCTCATAGAAATTCCACTGCAATAAACCAGGATGCTTTTAGCTTATTATCCAGCAGCTCTTCATAACTAGTGTTACTAAAGCTGTCTGTCTCTACTTTACTAGACTAACGGATGATATTGGCAAACTCGCTTCCTGTGTCTAACAAAAATGATTCCCAACAACCCCATTACATCGTTACAACATAAATTGCCTACTTTACAGCCCAAATATTTAATAGAGTGAGGTTTCTATAAAAGTCCAGTCTAGATGAAGTTCCAAATAAATCACCTCTCCCCTAATTAAACATAAGCTAATTCTATTTTTTGGTAGAAAAATGAATTCATCTGTGGTTCTTTGCTATTCGCTACTTTTGAAATTAGTTCCGTAACAGATAAACTTCAATTTGGTGATACAAAGGAACATTTTTCATTCATTGAAAAAATGAATTTTAAATGTACTTAGGGGAACCCAGGGCAAAACGGAATATTTAAGGTTTGCAGGGCTGTAAAATGGTAAATAATACTCAGAGACGTTTGAGAATGCAATGTTATAAAATATATTTATTTGGTCACACATAATGAATTTAAAAACTAATCTATGATCAGCATACAAATTGTTATTCACGATTTAGTAAACTTTGTCAAATGGTGCGTTTGGTCCCGGATCTGGGCCAAAACGGAACCCTGTTTTATGTACTCTTTGAAAAATTCTTAAATATGAAAAAAGGGATGTTTTCTTATGATTGTTCAACATATCATAAGTTTTATTAAGTATAAGAAATCTCAATAAAATTATTTCACACATTATATCGGGAATTAAAAATTAAACAAAGAAAAAGTAAAGCTAGCGATAAAACACACAAATGAGAAATGCATCTACGTCAGCATTTTCTACACCGGCAATAGGCAAATTACACTGGGGCAAAACGGAACCCTGTTTTATGTACTCTTTGAAAATTCTTAAATATGAAAAAAAGGATTGTTTTCTTATGATTGTTCAACATATCATAGGTTTTATTAAGTATAAGAAATCTCAATAAAATTACTTCATACATTATATCGGGAATTAAAAATTAAACAAAGGAAAAGTAAAGTTAGCGACAAAACACACAAATGAGAAATGCATCTACGTCAGCACTTTCTATTCCGGCACTAAGCAAATTACACTGGGGCAAAACGAAACCGGGTGCCATTTTGCCCCGGTCCGTTATGCCCCAAATGCAGAAGTTAACAAAGAACTACTGTAAGGCTAGGCTAGAAACTAAGTAACTACAATACAAGTGAATAAACAGTCCAAAGAATAATATTAACGAATAGCAGTGCTTATCCAAACATAATAATGAATTATTTGAATTAACTTAGGAAGAAAATTCGGGGAAACTACAGTATTATGTTCAAAAACGAGGAACTCTTCTAAAGTATGTGTAGCAGCCAACTCTTAAGGAGTTTGCCGGTTTAGTCATGTGCAGTAGGGTGTGTTATTAAATTCTAGAAGTTTCCACTGATTTTCGCTATAAACTGGGCAAAAAAATGAGGGGTTCTGTTTTACCCCGTAGTTCCGTTTTGCCCGTGTTCCCCTATTACTCGTTGATTGGGAATCTTTTCATCTGATGTACCGCTTTCTAGATTTTACGAAATATTTGTGTCAGCCTAATATTTAGTGTAATCTTCTGCAGCTGTGAAATGTTACTTTGATTTTATTTACATTACACGGGCTAAATAGTCAATCTTATCTTTATATCTAAATTCTATAAAAAATATGTGCCATATATTCTGGAGTAAAATTTATTACAAATGACACGACTGAAATAAAATTAGCAAAAATATATACGCTGAAAGTCAATTTATGAAATGAAAATTGTACAATCAATGATTTTTGATATGCAATAACAATTTTTGAATTTTTTTTGTACACGGCTGTATTTTTGAAATGAAATTTTTGCTAATGTCTATTCTTTTGTTGAATGTTTCAATATTATAAATCTTATTTGATTCCAAGATGTTAAATTTCTCAGGTGAAAACTATATGGATGGGTTATGCGACTATGGGTAAACTCTTTAATCCCGAGATGACTTTTTTTCTTCTAGCCCTTTTAAAACCGGACGTGTTTGGGATGACAAGAGATGAATTGAACTCTCCCAACCTGGGTGGTCATTTACTCCACCCCCTGCTATAACATTCCTTAAGGCCCACGGAAATGGGTTGTGGTTGGCAAGAATAATCGGACCCCCCACCGCGCTTATCTCCTAAGTGATCTCAGAACCTCCCCTCCCCTCAAAAGGAGCCAACCGCCTCAGACCGGCCTTCGTCGCTGTTAAGAAGAAATTTTTAGACCGCCCGCCCTACCGGTGTGAGAGGGTTAAAATGAATAAATTTTCCTCCAAAATGAAATGATTCACGTTTCTTACATGCTGCGCTTTATGGCGCTCTATCATTGATATAGAATCTTTCTGTTGACAGATCTGATACTTCCCTATTTCCAAAAAGACATAAAGCATTAGCTAAAATTAAATCCCAAAAATTATATAAAAATAAACTTCCGAAATAAATTATTTAGATTAATAAATTATATTAAATGAGCTTAAATAATTTAGATTTTAAATTATTTAAGCTCATTTAATATAATGGCGTGATATTTACCCAGTACATTATACATTAACTTAGTATTACTAAGAGGTGCTTCTTTTACTTTTGGAACTGAAATTCATCTCACCACTGGAAATAGAGCGCAATAAGTTCAAAAACAATAAGTTCAAAAACAAACATTGGAGTGCTATTCTTCATTTGTTATCGTTATCTGAGAAAACTTCTATTCTTAAATAAGGAACTAGAGTTTTGGAGGAATTTGAACGGAAGAGAAACAGAACAATTAGCGAAACTAAACAGCGGATAATGGAGGTCATGTGACATTAATAATGACATCAACGAATTCGCAGGCATACGGTAAATGCCATCGGATGTCAAAATCGACGCGACACGCTTCGAAGTGAAACACATGACAGCATGAATTAATCCCTGCTCTGTCATCTCACGTCACGGTAACAGAGATTTAATGGAGTGCACGGATTCGACAGCCCCAAATCTCCGAGTCATGATTTTTATTTTAACTACAGTCGACGCTCGTTATAACGACCACACATTATAAAGACCATTCCATTATAACGACCAGTGATAAAATCCCCAACTGTGTTTCCCTATCCACTATGTTATTTTACCTCCTGTATAACGACCGTCCAGTGTCGTTTAATCCGAATTCAGCGGACACTCTTCCTGGTATTCTTCCAAAAAGAACATGTTTCTAAACTTAAATTACTTTGATTATTATATTGCCAAGCTTCGTAGATGTAAAGTCTTCAGTGTTACAGTTCAACTTTGACGGGGGGGGGGGGGTAACACCCCACAATAGCGTGGAAATTGGAATAGCTTACGATAAAAAATGTTCCAAGTGCTATTGAGACTTTAAAATGTTTTTTCGAAAGGCAAAAAAGATACAGAAAATTATTTAATATCTTGAACTGAAGTGGAAAATTATGTTTTGCAAAAATCACATATGCAGAAAGAAAAGCATTTCTGATTTTTTTCTTTAGAAAATAAATGTTCTGTAAGTATATAACACCCTTTATTTTCTACTTTAAATAAAATCTGTTTTAGGTATATATTTTTAATTGATAAAAATTTATTTTTAATACCAATGATAAAAAAAAATAATTTGAGTATTTAGTTTTAATGTCTTTAAAAATCGCCTATTTTTACCGAACTCCTGAGCGTGCATGTGCACATTTTTAAAATTATATCCACTATAGCGACCACTCGTTATAAAGACCTTTTGCTGTGGGACGCAGAGGGTCGTTATAACGAGTGTCGACTGTACTATTTAGGGATGGCGATTATTGCGAAAATAACCGATTTTCGTTTATTCAGGTTTTTTAAAACCGGTTTAACTGGCGGTTATAACCGCTCAAAATAACCGGTTTTAGGAATAACCGGTTTTCGGTTTTTTTATAAAAAAATGCCTTTTCTAGAGAAAATTTTTTATTAATATTGTGTTCATTGGAAATCAATCCATTGGCCAATATTTATCTGTTCATAAAGACTCTTTCAGTAATCCGCCAACCAATAGGCTCCTCGAGGAAGCAGTTGTCGTTGATTGGCCTAAGATGATGAAATTCAAAGCTTCATAACTTGGTAAATTTATTCTAATCGAACCTAAAATCGAGCCTATCTTCCGATCCGGTTTTTCACCCGGTTTTTGGATTTAAAAAAATAATCGGTTATAACCAGGACAAAAAAATAACTGACAAAAACCCTATTAACCGAAACGTCAAAAACCGGCAGGTTTTTCCCATCCTTACTATTAGTACCAAGGAAAAGTTGAATTGTGACCTAATTTTTTGATATCGATGAAGTTAATTTAATTTAGTTTTTGCCTATAATTAAGATAATTAATTTTTAATAGATTTCACTGAAGAAGGCTCATGGCCGCCTCCTTTCACCATAATTTCATCCGCTCAAAGTCATCCATCCTCATCCTTTCATTACAAACGTAATAATGGACGAGTCTTCTGGTTTGTTTATTTTGGATTCACAGACCGTTTTCCGGTAACCCTCCGATTTAAGTAATCGCCATATCCATTTGGAAACTGTATCAAGAGCCAAATTCTAATCAGCTCTTTCTTTAGTTCACAGAGCATTGAATTCTGTGTTCTTTGAGTTTGTGCAATCCTTCCTTTTTAAATCGGTTAAAAAGCTCTTAAAGCATTTAAATTATAAATGGAACTATTGGAATTAGCTAAATCGTTTGGTTGAAAATTTAACCGTCAGTGATTATCTAAATCGCATGGTTAAAAATTTAACCGCCAAACAAACCTTGGAAGTCAACAAAAAAGCGATAAAGAATAATTATGGCGACCTTTCCACAAAATTAGACTCTTATTTTAAGTAAAAATTGAGCGCTACAACAATAGGAACATTAAATTTAATAGTTTCAAAGTATTCTTAAGGCATAACATTAAAAAACTCCACTTTAAACATTAATTAATATCTTCAAACAGGGTGTTGAAATTTTGAAGATTCCCATTGACTTAACATTATCACCGGAAGTTTATGGGCCCGGCGGAAAACCTACTTTACCGCAAATAAATAAAACAGAAAACTCGTCTATAAATGAAACCAGAAGGAATATTTCCCCCTCGTAGATCTAATAGCACCATAGTGTAATATACTTTTACACTATGATGCGTTTGTGTTAAGTTCCTTGGTGTAGTGAAGAGAATCGATTACGTATCTTAGACATCGTTCCTTGGACTGAATGGGACCTAAATTGCATAGGGATGGGAAAAACCTACCGGTTTTAACCGAAAACCAGTTTTTTCGTTTCGGTAAACCGGTTTTTTCGGTAATTTTTTTGTCCAGGTTATAACCGGTTATTTTTTTAAAATCCAATAACCGGGTGAAAAAACCGGATCGGAAGATAGGCTCGATTTTAGGTTCGATTAGACTAAAATTTACCAAGTTATGAAGCTTTGAATTTCATCATCTTAGGTCAATCGGCGCCAACCGCTTCCTCCTGGCGTCTGTTGGTTGGCGGATTACTGAAAGAGTCTTTATGAACAGATAAATATTGGTCAATGGATTGATTTCCTGTAGAAACAATATTAATAAAACATTTTGCCTACAAACGGCGTTTGTGTTTTTCATAAAAAACCCCCGAAAACCGATTATTTTCTCTCGCAATAACCGCCATACCTAAAATTGCATACATATCTGCAGATTTGAGGTTCAATACAAATATCAAATTTCCTTATTCTCGGTTGTTGCGATTTGGAATTCACGCTCTCACAGACACACAGGTAGATAGACAATCAATCAGTAGACGGATTTGGTCTAAAATTTGGTAAGATCTACATTTCTGCTATAAAGCAATATGTACCAAATTTTTAGAAATATACAATTCTGTTGTGAAGATTACAATCCGAATTTGACCCTTCTATCATTCCTTCTATCATTTTTGAGCTATCGTGTTCCCAGACGTGCAGGCAGGCATAATTCTAGAAATATGTTTTCCCAAACCAGGACTTCTAAGTCGTAAGATTCAGCAAAATCTCGAAGTTGGGTTTTCTGACAATTACAATATTTGTCCTTCCTACACTTCGTATGCCAGAAAGTGAACAGACATATTACTTGATATTAGCTGGTGTGGCTTCGTCTTCTTTCCATACCCTGTCCTCTAGCAAGCACCAGCTTGTCTTGGGATCAATGCCCGGGTACTCACAACCTACTCTTACTATCTTTTTCACATAATCTTTTTAAATATGTATTGACTTTCTTTTTCAAAAATTACTAAGATTTAAAGAGAACTTCTGACATTCTGGCAGAAGAGAACACTGCCAGTAAAGGGCTCTCCTGGAAGACTCTTTCTTCCTTACTTGAAACTTTGATCTGTGCCAGAAACGCCATACTTGTGAATGGTAGAAGACCCGTTTTTACACAAAGTGCATTCGCCCTTCGCGCTCATTAAAACGAAAACAAAATGTAATTCCGCCTAGAATGCAGAAGTCTTCTTCTAACATCAAGAAACTTTGATCGTACCGAAACGTAATTATCTGGAATGTGGTAGAAGCCCGAATTTTTACCTAAAGATGTCTGCTGCTTCATCAAATTAAAAGCGAAAAGCTTCAAAAGAAATGTCAATTCTCTGCAGAATGCAGCAGTAAGTTCTTCTTCTAACATCACATGGAAACTTGATGCTGTCCGAAACGTTCTGTGAATGGTGAAGCCCCGTTTTACACACAAAGATGCATTCTTTCATCATAAAAACAGAAAACAAAAATGCAATTTCCTCGAGAATGAGAGTCTTCTTCTAACATCACATGACGCTCTGATGCTGTACCGAAACGTATCGTGAATGGTGAAGCCCCAGTTTTACACCAAAGATGCATTCGCTTCATCAAATTAAAAACGAAAACAAAAATGTGACATTTCCGCAGAATGCAGAAGTCTTCTTCTAACATCACATGGAAACTTTTGATGCTGTACCGAAACGTATCTGTGAATGGTAGAAGCCCCGTTTTTACACCAAAGATGCATTCGCTTTCATCAAATTAAAAACGAAAACAAAAATGCAATTTCCGTCGAGAATGCAGAAGTCTTCTTCTAACATCACATGGAAACTTTGATGCTGTACCGAAACGTATCTGTGAATGGTAGAAGCCCCGTTTTTACACCAAAGATGCATTCGCTTTCATCAAATTAAAAACGAAAACAAAAATGTAATTTCCGTCGAGAATGCAGAAGCCCCCTTTTAGCATCAATCTATTTATTTGTATATTAGTTTAGTTACGCTTTGATTGTTTTTGCTGTTGTTGTGGTTCCCCCACTCGAATAGACCGCATGTATGATGCTACTGTATTTCACATTGTATGGATATGATTCTATTTAATGTATTACATATATTATTATTTTTGAGGATTCCATTTTTATTCTGTATTTGTTATATTTTATTATTTATTTGTTCTTTTAAATTTGTATTTTTGTATTAAGTGTTTTATTGTATTTGTTATGTTTATATTGCTTGTATTTGTTGAATGCTTATACAGCCGTATCACTTTTTCTTTGTATTCTTCCCCGCTCACCGTTAAAACGCTCTCTACCCTATGAATGAGTGGGTCGGCGTGGGTAATAAATAAATGTCCTTTCCGCATCATGTCCTCTGGCAAGCAAACGGCAGTTGGTCTTAGGGTCATTGACCGGAAACTCGCAATCTGCTCTTGCTATCATCTGTGAATCTATACTTATAAAAGGCAACGTTTGTGTGTGTGTGTGTTTCTGCGATGTCCAGACGAATCTATCGCACTTACAGCCATGAAATTTGGCACACAGGTAGTCGTAATGGTGACTGAATTCACCTCGAAGCCGAAATTTTAAAATTTAATCTAGAAATTTTTTTATTTAATGTTTTGTGTTGTTTTGTTGATTTTTCGCACTAATTTCTCAATAGCATGATTTCGGATAACTGTACGATAAAAATAGATGCACCATCGGAAAGAACACGCGATTTCCGTTCTAATGAAGTTAGTTTTGAGCTTCTAACGTAATTTACTGAATTTTGAGAAATTTTTAAAAAATAGTCAGTTTGGCATCTAAATGTTAGTTTTGTTTTTAAATTTGTTGCATCCGACTTTCTAATAACACTATCAATTTCAATTTTTTCCAGCTTATAATTAGAACGGTTCTGTCGGATTTAAAACAAGAATGGTTAAAATATCTTTTCCGGTTTTTTTTAAATTAATTTTTTTGTACGCCGTTGAGAGTTATTTTTCTCGATCGAGTTCCTCGCGCGGCACTTCTTCGGAACGTTGCTGGCAATTTTGATTGGCGGACGCTCAGGATACGTCATGACCTTCAACTGAATAACTTTGATTATTATTTTCGGCAGTATCTTAACGTATTTATTCACCTCGCATACTTTGCTTGCAGAATAATAATTTTCACGTTGCAATTTTTTAATATTGTTTAACGCGAAAAAAAAAATAAGCGGGAAAATCAATAATATGTATCTTTTGTTTTGATTTTGTTTTCAAAACTTTTTCGTGTCTTTGTGGGAGTTTTTTTTTCATTTTGTTGAAGTCGTGATTCCACGGGCAACGCCGTGTGCGTACTACTAGTTATGTATAAAATCTACTACAAGTGTGTTTACTTCAAAGAACTTGTCTTCCTCAGAGGAGAAGAGTCATATTGCCAATTCTAGAAAACTTCCGAGGTGTCTATCGATATCAGTTTAAGTTTAGTTTAGTTATGTTTGCGTCCCATTTTGAAACAAACAAGAGGGCTATTTTGGGATGGACCTCGTGATTTTGAGCCGCAGTCAGGTGACGAAGACGACACCTGAGCTGACACCCCCCTCTCCAAACATCCACTTCACACTAGAGGAAAGACGTTTGACCCACGACTCTGGTTTAACGTGCGCCAGGGCCACATACACGGCGGATCTTTAGTGGGACTGGGGTTCGAGCCTGGAGCAATCCGACCCTGAAACCGAGACCATACCGCTAGGCCACTACCGTCAGGTTAAAGGTGGCGGGGAGCCAAAAACTTTTGGCTTATCGAAGAATTCAAAGAGATTCGCTATTCTAGTTGGTACGGGTTAATATGCTCTTCGCTGGACCCCGCGAATCTGCTTCGAACTTGAAAGGTCATATTTAGGGGTCTATTCTGGTACCCCTGGTTGGGTTGGGTTCCGCACGTTAACAACGGAACCCAATCCAACTCCCAACCCAACCGGGGTACCAGAAAAGACCCCTTAGATAGGCGTGTATGTGCTTGCCGGTGGAAGCAAGAATATAATCTTTTTCTTACGCTGGGCCACTGACACTTCCATTTCCTCACCTTTTTCTGTCGGCAAATATTCTTTAAGTTTTTTCTACAACGGTCCTTGTGGTTCGGATACGAGAGAAAAGGCTAATTTCTGTAAACTTCTATTAATATGATTATGTTTTAGTTCTGTCCACTCCATAATTACACGAGAATTAGTGGGATTGGGGTTCGAGCCTGGAGCAATCCGACCCTGAAACCGAAACCTTACCGCTAGGCCACTGCGGCTCTCCCTATCAATTTCGGAAACCAAAGTATTTTGGTTGAATTTGTTTGTTTAACCCCTTAACATACAATGACGTCTCTGACACGTGCATCGACTTACAGAATTGTTGCTATTTAAATCCGTATTTAAGGCAATTAATTATGTGGGTGTCAGGGATGGCCAACAAAACACTGCTTCTTTAAAATGAAAAGATTTAATGATGATTTCTAATTACAATTAAATGGCTTTATAAATGAAATGATTAGCTATGAATTAAAATTAAATGAAATTAACTATGTACAGAAAACAAGAACACAATCAACTGTAGCTGCAGAATTACACATCTTTACGTCGTTAAGATTGTCTGTTGAACAAGCGTCGTTCTTTTTCGAACATCCCGTCTGGATGTCACAGCGTCAACTGACAGGTTCTCCTTAGATCCGCTAGAGGCGCGGCGGGAATGACGTGGGCTGCCGTCAGCCTGGCACCACAATTATAAACACAAAAATCACCCGGACACGCTTAAATGTTTTCAAACATCCTTTACCATCTTAAATAGATTGAAATAATAAAAAATATCCCAAATAGGTGGTGGCATCTAATTAGGAAATTAAATAAAATCGTATGGCAAAGTCGGGAAAAAAGAACTCGAAGATAAATTTAGCTCGAACATTCTTAGCAAGAACACTATTGTGCAATTTGTCAATTATGCTATGTTTTAGTTGCAATGGAAGAGAAACCTTATCAGTGCCATGAACTATACCAGTTCTATCCAGGAGTCAATAATCGAACTGGAGACTTCTACAGCCCATTTTACGAAGTAGGTGAATATCCGAGCGGCCTGTGGTGCGAATATAGGATCAATGCGCCTCCTGGCTACGTAAGTATAAACGGCCTTTATGTATAAACATGTGTGATTTTATTTTTATTACAGTCGACGCTCATTATAACGACCACACATTACAAAGGCCATTCCATTATAACGACCAGTTTTAGAATCCCCAGCTGTGTTGCATGCACTATGCTATTTTACTTCCGGTATAACGACCGTACAGTGTCGTCTAATCCCAATACAACGTCCGAATTCAGCGAACACTCTTCCCGGTATTTTTCCAGAAAAGAACATGTTTCTAAACGTAAATGACCTTCATTATTGTATTGCCAAGCTTCGTAGATGTAGAGCTTCAGTGTTACAGTTCAACTTTAACGGGGGAGGGGGAGAATTAAAACTCACCACAGCGCGAAAATTAGAATAGTCTAGAATAAAAAAAAAGTTTCAAGTGCTATTGAGACTAAAATGTTTTCTGAAGGGCAGAACATTATTTATCATCTTTAACTGAAATGGAAAAGGTTTTGCAAAAAGCACAAATGCAGAAAAGACAAACAACCATTTCTGATTTTTTCTTTAGAAAATAAATGTTTTGTAAATATATAATACCCTTTATTTTTTACTTTAAAATCTGTTTTGGAGATATATTTTTAATTTACAAAATT
Source organism: Araneus ventricosus (assembly GCA_013235015.1). Classification (NCBI taxonomy): domain Eukaryota; kingdom Metazoa; phylum Arthropoda; class Arachnida; order Araneae; family Araneidae; genus Araneus; species Araneus ventricosus. The sequence goes on along the minus strand of BGPR01003063.1, from coordinate 8,292 downwards.
TTATTTTTAATACCAATGATAAAAAATAAGTTGAGTATTTAGTTGGAATCTCTTTAAAAATCGCCTATTTATATGGAACTGCTGAGCGTGCATGTGTACAGTTTTTTTAATTATATCCACTATAGTGTCCACTCGTTATAAAGATCTTTTGCTGTGGGACGCAGAGGGTCGTTATAACGAGCGTCGACTGTAACTATCTTTTCATGATATGGAATGACGACAATATGTAAAGGATTTTTACAGAATAAATATTTTACAATAACGTGTTTTTAGCACGGGAAATGTTAAGATAAGAAGATGTACAAACTGATACAAAAATTAATGAATGCTTTTGTACAAATTGCAAAGATCGAACTGAATTTTTT
>BGPR01003062.1:99429-150677 GCA_013235015.1 Araneus ventricosus | reverse complement strand
TGGGAAAATAAGCCGTAAATATCAAGGTCTTCAAACAAAGAGCGAGGTGAATGGGCAGCCAAGATCAGTCGGGCCTTGTATTGTGGAATATTGGTATCGTTTAAAAATGCAAATTTAACACCTTTTTTAAACTGATTTACACAATCACAATTAACGCAGAAGGCTACCGGCGACATCAACTTTGATGGATTTGGCCCAAAAATTTTATATATGGACCTCCTGAGCAGATAAAACTGTGTACCAAATTTATCTATCATCTAGCTTGATCCAAGTTTGGGGAAAGCAGTATGTCACATAAACATCGGCAGACAGATTTCCCTTTTTCTTAGACAGATTTTGTCCGTAAATTTGATAGAAACCTGCCAAACATGTGTCAAGATCACATATTAAATTTCATCCTGTAGCTCTATTAGTTTTCAAGTTATCATGTCTTACATGACACACATAATTCCAAAATTGTGTTGACTCAGGGAGGTCTAAACGGGAGATTCACCAAACTTCAGTTCGAATTTTTGACGATTATTAATATTCTTTTTTCTTCTGTATAATGTTTTGTATACCAGAAAGTAAAAAAAGTGAAGATATGGTTACAATAGGGCATGTGAGAAAACTGCATGAAAATTAAGCACCTTTAAGCACCTTAGCCATAAAAAAAATCGAGTGACCTTTGTACATGCATAATGTGAGATCCATGTGGATGATATTAAGTGATGTTTTCTGTTTTATAATTGTTATCACGAGAGTGTGTTAAACACCTTTAGCAGAATTGACAGTGAAAAGTCTGGAGGTGGTAAGAAATAGATCAGGTTTTCTTAAAATGATTTATTATTAATCCAAATCAGAATACTCTTCCTAATTTCGAGCAATCAAAAAACAATAAAATAAGTTTAAAAGATACTTCTCTAATTCTAGCATCAAGAAATATCAGATTTGTTTTTTAGCCTATTACTGTAATTTTATTTGCACTTACAAACCCTTTAATCTACCAGTATTACTATTCATTTTAAATATTAATGTCAATACTATTAATTATTTTATATTTTAATTTTATAGCATTTTTATAATTAAAAATGGTCATTGTATGCTGCAATATGTATGCTTAAGGCATTTATCTTAACTGGGGTTTATTTTTCAGCGAGGACTTATTTTCAGGTCAGATCTTATTTTCTGCAAAATATGAGAGATAATGCTTTAGTATTTTTCTATAACAGTTTATAGCAAATATAATCTTGCTCACATTCTGCTAGTTGTAAAATATTTTCCATGTTTATTTCAAATTATACTTTGTTTTTAATGAACACTTTCAAAACCAAACTTTTTTCAAGTCAGCAATCATATGGAATTTTATATAGAATGAGTTTAAAGACAAAAAAGATGGTGAGACAAACATGTTTTTACATAGGAACATGTGGTCAGAGCGGCCATTAGAAGGGGATACTGTAACATTCAGTAATGAAAAGAACAAGACACAGTATTATGGAGAACATCTACTGGGACTAATTCTATGAGTATTTCCTCCGAAAAATATCTGATAGCTTTTCCTGCCATGTTGGGAGCAGGTATGGGTAGAGCAAAGAATCTCCCACAAGGTTACTCTAAATGCTGATGATGAAATGCTATGTGAACTATGATGCTTGAGAGTTTTCAAACTCCCACAAGTGCTAGTTACACCATTCACCACACTACACCATGAAAATGTAATTTGTTTCATGAAACTAAAAAAGGCAATGTTAGTATGCATTATAGCCTTTTGCTCCAGATTGCCAGAACATTTGTCACCATATGGTTCCATATTAAAATGACTCGTCTGTTTATATCTGGTCCACACTTAAAGTATATCTAAAACCTTTTCATACAATCTGCATATTGTACGCTATTGATGCTATACTGGCATTATACACTGCAAATAATATACAAAGTTTGAAATGTAAAAAATGATTTGTTTTAAAAAATAATAAAAAATTACTTACGTACAAATTAAACTAATAATTAAAACCCTAGTAAAAAAATTATTCATTTTAATATGAATATATTCAGACTACAGCATGTTCAGATTGAAATTCACTTGTAAAATAGGATATTCATGCTTAAATGAACTAAATTGTCATACATTCCAGTAACACTCAGAAGTGTACATTGACTAGCATTTGTTAACTACCTAAAATTAAAGAGTTTAAGGTTCAGTTTAGAATTGAATTATACAAGAAAGCAACATATACATATTTCTGCACTGTATACTGTCTTCCATTGACAAAAGGAGACACAATTGCTGATGCAGATTCCTTGGATCAAAATAATTAATTTAGATACAGTTATTTACAGTAAAAAGCCACAAATTCACATATGTGAGGAAATATGCTTATATATCATGATCACAATAGAGCATGGACTATACAGAAGATTGCACAGCTCATTAGATTTCACTGCATTAGATAGCTTGACAGACTCTAAAACTGAACTTCAGAGCAGCTGTATAGTCAGGTGAGGTGAAGGATCAAACTCTTTAGAAGAAAGACATAAATTTAATTGAAATTTCACAAATTATTAAATAGAAATTAATTTTATTCAAATGCTATTAACAAGATAAAGAAACTAAGAGCTTCTAATTTTTTACTTTTGCTACATAATTTACGTCAATTGAAAAAACCTCACTAGATATAATTCAAATGAGCCTTCATCTTCTTTTAAATTATACATAAATATTGTTGTGGTTGTTTTAGGACTTGGTGCCAAATGCTTATTTGGGAAGCAAAAGATTTTTGTTTTTCGAGATGTGGAGAAACTTCCAGGAAGTTCGATCCCTCATCTTGCCAGACTATAAAAGGAAGACAACTGCTCTGAAGATCAGCCTTGGAGTTTGTCGAGCTATTCAACATGGTGAAGCATAGTGAGCTCTGCGATCTTTTGTTTAGTTTCGAGCGCTATTGTCATCGAGCTATGTAAGCATACTTCTTCCTAGAATCGAATTTGTGGCTGTTTGCTGCAAATTAACTTATTTTAATCTAAGAAACCTGTGTCTTTATTTATGCCTCCTTTTGTAAGTGAAAGGCAGTAAGTACACAGCAATAGAACAATATAATTCAAATGAAGGCGACACACTGATTTTACAAAGATTTTACTTAATATTCTTACGTAGAACTTACCAATAGGCTTTGAATAATAATATTTATACTTACTGCATCTGTTCCTTAGTTTTATTGGCAATTCTTTCTGGTAGAGATGCAATGAACATTATTAAATCATTCCAAGTTTTAGAAAAGGCTGCATACTCAGGATCCCACACCCCAGAACTCGAGCACTGGCAAAGCAGCAAGGAAGTAAGGCTTTTCCCTCGAACAAACTTTTCTAGTATGTTCAATATTTTTTGTTGCTGGTAACTCTCCCTATACAATAACAGAATTTAGAATGACAGCACAAAATGAGTAATTATAATTTTTAGTTCTAAAATTCTTCTTAAAAAATCAGTACTTTTCTGTTTGCTTGGTCACCATTTATCTCTACTAATAATAAAGAAGAATGTGTGTGTCTCTGTGTGTTGACGCCAGTGGCGGCTCGTGGGTTAATTAATTGGAGGTTCATAAAACAAATTTCGAAAATTGAATCTGCAGATATAATGTAATGTACAAGTTAAAATACATTTGCAACTAAAAAAAATATCAAGTTCTCATAGGTAAAAAAATTGTAACATTTTATTTCTTACAATGGAATGTAGTAAAACCATAATATTGTTTACAATATATATTTGAACTTTGATCACAAGATAGTCAAGTACAAATTTTGTAAATTAAATCCACTCGTCTGTCTTTTTTTGAGGCAAACAAATCAATAACGTTTTCATTGAATTTGGGTATGTCATTTATCATTCTTTTTTCAATTGAGAGCATAGCTAGAGTGCTTAGTCTGCCCTCGCTCATAGTGCTTCTTAAAAATGTCTTAACTCGTTTTAGAGTAGAGAAGCATCTCTCAGATTCAGCAGTGGTCATTGGAATGGTAACAATAATTAGCAATAGTTTGTAGGTCTCAGAAAATGTAGTCTGTAAATTGTTTTCTATAATAAATTGTAGAAGACTCATAGCACCAGTCATATTTCTGAAATGTGATCTTCTGTAAATTACTCCTAGTTCGGTTTTCAGACAATCCTTCTGTAACATAGAATAAACATCAGTTGTTTGGTTAAGAATCTGAGTTGGAAACTTTTTCTCGTACTCCTGGAATTTTGGAGCTTCGAGGTGAGAAACATCAGAGTAGTGAGAAATAAAACAAAATCTCTCTTTTACTTGATTCGTGATAACATCACATATATCTTTAGCTGCTACAGTTTTATTTATATGAACCCAGTGGCAGAATACTTTTCAATAGTCTGCAACGAAGGTTGGGTCTCTTAAAAATAGTCTGCAGAATAGTGTAGGACAATAAATATTTTGCTGTCTTTTTTCAAATACTTATATCAACTTACAACTATTAAAATACGATAAATATAAATTAAAAACCATATAACTTCTATATTATTTGTATAATATAATTGTATAAATTAAAAAACAAAAGCAAATGAAGATTAATCCTTTCTTTGGGAAGATAATTAACAGTAATGAAGTATCAAGTTGTTTCAGAAGTAATATTAAGCATACTATACAAATACCTATGCAGAAAATTATATTTGGGTACTTTTCTGTTTTAAACACAACACTTGGTGTCTTTCTGTTTTGGTGATTTTTTCAAAACAATACATCACTAGCTCATATAAATGAAATATTCTTCAATATGTTAGATGTTATTTAAAAATTTATGCCTCCTATTTATTGTAAAAAAAAAAAAATTAAGTATGTCAAAAAATGTCTTTCTTGTATGTTTTTAATTTAAAATGCAATAAATAATTGCTTTTTTTACGAAACAAAAACTTTGAAACTTATTTGCACATTTATCCTGATATGCATTTTAATGATTTGTATACAAACTGATAAATTGTTCTGTGACTATGCATATATAAAATTTCATAGTATCATTGTTTATTATTTAAAACAAGGAAGAACAGAGCTGTCATCCTCTAAAATTCTTGATACAACTTTTGATTTTATGGAATTTTGCATTTGTACATACATTAGATACATTTTGAAAGTCTGTATAATAATGAATTCTATATTTCTTAACTGATACTTAGAACGTTTAAAATTGGGGCAATTTTGGCTTGGACTCTGTTCCTCATCTTTATCAATTTCAGATTCTTTTTGTGCTCCCGTTTTTAAAAAATGATTGAATTGCAGCTGTAGAGATCGATCGAAACTTCAGAGGTTTATTTTCAGCTGGCGTAAATAACGCGATTCGTAATAACATAGCATCACAATCGAAACAACGAATTTTATCTATGTACGCAGCCATCTCAAAGTAACAATCACGTGTTACTTCCAGAAACTAAAAGCTCAGTGCCAGAAACGTATCGGGAAGAAACGCGTAGAAAACATAGGCTGTGACCAATACCGATATGAGGCACTTAGCGTAATTCAAGGTCAAATTGCAGTCACTAGAGGAGCCCATTCAGCTTTGGGAAGAAAGAGGGGGAGGGGGCGCGAGAGGATTGCATATTTTAGCAATGTGCGTTATATAATATTTGTTAAGTTCTTTTGAAAGTGTGTTTAATAACTTTGATATTTTTCATGATGGGATTTATTTTATAAGCACATGATAAACTTTATTACAAAATAGTCTGCAGACACTGCCCAAAATCTGCGACGTACGACGCAGCGTCGCGGTGATTCTGCCACTGGGTATATGAATATTTTCTCTCTTTCTTTGTCTTGAAGTTTCATATAATGCCGATATCTCCTTTGTCACGGTGTCCATTCTCTTCCTTTCTTTCTCTAATGATTGCTGGAAAACGTTTACTTGCTTTCTAATGAGTACTGCATCAGTTAGTGCTTTCTGAAGCTGGTTGTATAACACATCGACATGTGGCATAATATTGTGAAACACTGTAAGCCAAAATACAAATTTCGAGTCTTCTAACATACGGCGAATAGCCCCTGCTTGATTTATTGCTACAGCTCGTTTAGATGTTGACTCTATTTTTCCCATGCATTCAATCAACTGTTCCCTATATTCATACACTGTATTGATGGTTCAACTCTTAAAATTCCATCTAGTAGATATGAGGTATCCTTTTTCTAACAGTTTCATCTAGAATAGCAATTCTCTGTGCAGATTTATTGAAAAAGTTACTAATATCACTCAGGTTGGGAAAAAATACTCGAACTTGCTGATTCTGACTGGTTGCTTTCTCAACAATCAAATTGAGCTGATGCGAGTAGCAATGCACATATTGTGCATTCTTCTAAGCATGTCGCATAAAAGCTTGAAAACCAGCGTGTTGACCACTCATCACGTTTGTACCGCCGTAGCTCTGCGATATTAATTTCTCGGGTTTGGCTACTATTTTTTCCAAACTTGCTTGGATAAATTCAGCTATAGATTTTGCATCATGCCCAGGTGGATTCGTGAATTCCCAGAATCTCTCAACCGGTTGTCCGTTACAAAAAACGCATCGGAAAACGACAACCAATTGGGAAATGGATGACATATTAGCAGTTTCATCTGCTAATCCTGAAACAAAACTTGCTTCTGAGATCTTATTTTTTATGTGGTCCTGAGAAACAGTGAGCATGCAGTCTAATAAATCGTTTTGAATTTCTTTTGATGTTCCTTTAAAAACAGTGGCACTAGTGAGATAGTCTTTAAGAGACGAATCAAGTTCTGCTGAGAAGTTGATAAGACCTCTGAAAACTCCCATTTTTAAAGAATACTTGATTTCATCATGTCCTCGAAGTGCAAATTCAAATGCACCTCAAAATAGAATGCAATTAATGATTTTTGTTAGAACATAACGATTTTTGTAACTTTCTCATTATGTCTTTTAACATTTGAACGAAATGCACTGTCGAGTTGTTGGCGAATAACCACCTTTTCCAGCAAATTAAATTCTAAGATCGAGTTTAAATGTGATTGTGAGCATTCATTCTTTTTTATTTTCTGAGTTAGATGTCATAAGTCAGCAACACCGTAACTCCCCAAACTTGAATCACCATTCTGTTTTGCAAGCAGGAGGCATGGAGAATAAAACAGTCTGTTAGTTGATTCGCATCCACAAATCCATGAACATTTCTCATATAAATCGGGTTTGAATTCCCTTTTGAAATCTCTAGTCTTACATTTCGTCACCTGGATAAGGTTTAGCAAAGGTGTTGGAATGAGTGATTTCAATTCAGTTTTTCTTTCCAAACACAATGTCGAAAAATGTAATTGCTTTAATACTGAAACTCTGATTTTACAAAGTGCAATTTTAAGTGTTTACACTAGTTCTTAAAAAATATATATCAAAAAATAATAACAATAAAGAAAACGAATTAACTAACCGAACATAGCAAACCAAGGGAGAATTTGAAAGAGATAACTGCAAATAATGCAAACTCCCGCACACTGAAGATGTGCGAATGGAATGGTATCGGCGGTGCCTTTCCCCTCCTGCTCCTCGGTCCGCTTCTGTGGCTATAAGCTGGTTTTCAAGGGCATTTCTTCGATCGCATGTGCGATCAAGGAAAGACCAAGTGTGCTGTGCTGTAGTAACCTACAATACAGTACATTAGTCACGTATTAGAGTATTTAAAATGGGTGTGGGGGGGGGGAACTAATCCTGGAAATTGAAAAATCTGGAAGTATATTTAATATTATTTTATTTGATTTGTTAATAAATTTATTTCTTCGTTTTTCTCTGAGGGCTCATGTGCACAGATAGAGGAACCGCCACTGGTTGGCGCTCTACAGGAGCAGACTGCTGGACCTGGAACAACTAAATTTGGCACAAGGATACTTTGGAGAGTGGGAATGTGCACCTTGGAGCCAGTTTTTAAAAATTAAGCCAAATTTTGGTGTTTTTAATTAATAATTTCCAAAAATATTATAGCACAAAAATTATTTTTATACCATATGAAAATTTTAAAAAATATCTTTTCAATGATATCAATGAAGTTGCCGTACAATTTTTTCTCTAATTTTAATAAATTAAAAAAATATTTTTTGGCATAATTTACAATGCTTTTCATTGTTGCAATGCATTTCAAAACATTTTCATTGTTTGAACAAATATTTAATTGCATGTTTCTCTTCCATTGCTGAAAGCTAAGAAACGAGCTAACTGGATTTTACTTTCTTCTTTTATTTAAACAATTTTTCTGTGAAATCTGTAGAGGAAGTCCTCAAGATTGTAAGTATATTAATGAAATAATCCAGTAAACTGAAAGGTTATTGTTGCTCTGTTTTAATTCTTTTTATCAGTGTGTTTTAAGCCAATCAGCATGCGTAAAAGGACGTAAAACGTGCCACACCAATTTAATGTTGAAATCAAATTTAATGTTGAAATTTCATTTCCAGCGATCAAGCTGGTCGCAGAAGATGGCTAGTATAAAATAAAAGACAGATTGGAAGACTGCCAATTTCTGATTTTCCCTGCGATTAGTGATGGGGTGTCAGCTCAGCAAGTGCTCGTAGAAAGCCATTCTCCCTTCCCCATTCATATGGAATTTTGCCATGTGTATTAAGGGATTTTGAGAAGAGATTTGAGTTATTCTGAGCTGCAGGAAGATGTAGCAATAAAAGTTCTTTTACACTTAGCTGAGATTTTGATGAACTACAATAGGTTTTTATCATAAAATTAAGGTTATAGGATGTAATTAACAAATGTATTTTTCTAATCTTTAATTGCATGAAATTATCAAAACCTTAGTTAAAAAAAAGGAAAAGTTAACAAATGCTATAAGAAATGAAAAATAAATTTTTGGCTTAATTAGCAAAAGTAGATTTGTAGCCTTTAGGAATAATTCAGCATTACTAAAGTTAATATTCTAAAATACGAAGTGAAATTTAACTAAGGTAATTTCAAATGGAGAATCAGGAGTAGATACTTCCCATTAGTTTCATCCAAGTATGCTACAAACAATGTTTACGTATGAACAATCACTTTGTTTTTTTGAAAAAAGAAAATTTTCACAAGTGTTTTTACACAACAAAGAACTAAAACTAATTTCAATATTTTCAAAATGGCATGGCAGTTCCAAAAAATCATAATTTTCTAAATAATCCCTGATAAAGAAAATATTCAAAATTAAAAAGTATTAAAACAAAAAGATCAAGAAGAACTAAAAGTATTAAATTCAATTATAAATTATTTTCTTTTTAATTAAATCTTTTTTTAATCTTCAAAGATAATTCACTTGACAGTTTTTTAAAAAGTAGAATTAACTCTTTAAAAAATAGCTACTGTACAAGTACTATATGGACACACTGTTTTCATTCGAGATAATGAAAAATTATTATACTTTGTTGCGATTGCTTGAATGGTTAATTAGTATTATTCATGTCAAAATTTATAATTCTAAAAGAACACAAAACAAGTTTTATACACTCATATGGTGGCAAATAAAAAGGGTGTCCCTTGCCCTTTTAAATTTTATTAATATTATGAAATTTGCACAAGGAGTGTCCATTTTAAAAATAACCTTCTTGTAATTAATTTCTTTGATATGACTGGATAATTACTTACAGAAATTATAGATTAGTATTGTATGATTCTCATTATGAAGGTTATTAATGCAAACACCACTTACGAACTTTCGCCAAGTTTCCGCATCAAAAGTATAAATGCCTCATGATGAATTGCATATAAGAAAATATTATCAAAAATATCTTCTTGCCAATTCTCTTTAAATAATGTTGGTTTCAAAGCATCTAAGAGTGTTGTTGTGATGCAATTGTAGCTGGATAACAACGTCAGAGATATACTGCCATTGGAAAGATATTTGGAATGGCAATCCTTTAAAAGTGTCCGTTTGTAATCTCCAGTAGAATCACTTGACGGACCAACAAAAAGATTTTTGATTTGAGCAGATATTGTATGCAATTCATCTGATGATTCTACAGTCGTCATATTTCTTGAAAGTAATCCAAATGCGAAAACAATATTCAAACTTTCAATAAATTATAAGTATGTTTATTTCACATCACCATTTTTATTTTCTAGTATCAAATACCAATTTTTGAACCATCGAAGTTTTTAAACAATACTTGGAACTCCCTTGATATAGTTTAATCTAAAACAAAGGAAAATACAAAAATACTTTTTGTCAAGCGACATGGGAAACATAAATTTTGTCTCGTTTGTTTGCAGTTTTCACGAATCTTGAATTAAAGAGTTATGGGATTTGAAACATCAAAGGCTATTATCCCCTAATTCAAAGTTAGACACAGTACAGTTCGTTCCAAAAAGCAGTTTTCCTTTTCATGAGTTTTGAAATCAGAGCGACTGTGTAATCATTTTGTTGACACTGCCAGAAGCGTGTTTTACCAGCGTCACAGAATTTTGGAATTCTTACTCTCCTAATTCTTCTGTTCCAGTTACTCTAAAATAAAACTGAAATTGAAAACTGGAATTTCTGATATCGTTTCGACTTAATTTATAGGTATTTCATAATGTAATTCCTAAATTGATACCTTTATTTAATAATCTGTTCTATTCAGAAATTTTTGCAAATAAAAAGAATAAACAAGTAAACAGAGAATAAAAATCCATTAAAATCGAAGTTAAAATTCTGAAGGAATTTAAAATACATTTTATTGAGTTTGAGAATATGTTTACGGAGCAAATATATTAATAACTCGTTAAGCATGGAAGTTCTTAATAAGCATTCTTTATAACCATTGGTGGTAAAACCGACTTAAGGGATAGGCAGAAAAGTTTGTCTAATACTTGTGCGACACAAGTTAACTGTAACTGAACCCGAATGGTGTTCGAGACTTTGCAAGACCCGCCGAGAGTTTGTGGTTGAGCGTGTCCGGACTAGTAGAACGTTATGCATGCTTGTATTTAAGGGATAAGAATGATCTGTGTAATTATCTAAATGTACTGTTCCGTGTAAGTGTAGTGAACGTCCATTAAATATGTGTGAATGAAATGATGCTCATTATACTACGAATCCACAAATATAACGCAACAAGTGGCGACGAGACGGCGAAGTCATGTTTAGTTTTGGTTTCGAATATATGAGTACGAACATTTGTTTTCGACATAGGATAGGGCTATGCCCGAAGACTGCCAAGGTAATCCATTTTATTTTTCGTTTTGATTGAATTATAATGGAGCAGCACATTGCAGAATTATTGAAGCAGAATCAAGAACTGACTCTTGCTTTACCAAGAACACATGGTTCTTCTCAGAAAGTAACTGTGCAGTTTGAAAAATTTGATGAGGAAAATGAAAACTTCGATTGTTTCTTCGAAAATTTCAAACGTACTTAGACTTGCAAAATATACCAGCAGATAGTAGAGCTAAGGTATTTATTTCTTCCTTGAGTGCTAAACTGTATCAGTTGCTAAAAAATTTGCTGGCTCCTGACCTTCCTTCTGACCAAAATTTGGATAAGTTAAAAAATGTCCTTAAACAGCATTTGACCCCAAAATCGTTAATTATACCTTCCCGCCATAAGTTCTTAAATAGGAAGCAAAACAAGGGGGAAAGTATTAATAGTTATATCGCAGAACTTAAAGCACTTGCAATAAACTGTGATTATGATAGTAATATGTTAAGCATTATGTTACGGGATGTTTTTGTGAGTGGGTTACGCGATAAAGCGATACCCCAGGTAGCACAGAAATATTATATAATGTTTGCACAATGTTATACAATATTATGAACGCCGAGGAATACAGTAACCAAGTATTGTATTGTATGTATCAGTATTTCCGAGATACTAAATTTTTACAAATAATATAAAAACAATGTTTATTATAAAAAATCTTCATTTTAACTCCAGGATATCATTGATTGAGGTTTTATTCAAAAACACTGGAACAATATCTTAAGATGCTGAATATTATATACATACATACTATTCAATGCACATGATATTTTGTTGTTACACATTAATCAACATTTTAAGGTGAAGTTATTCTCATGTCAGACAGATGGCAGCACAAAAAATACCGTGAAATTTATAATATTCATAATGCTGATCATTTTGAGGTAGTTATTCTTACGTCGTTACGGTGAATGTAAAATACAATAACGCTATATTAAATAGTATTGAATGATATGTCTGAAAAGTATTTTAAAAATGTTCATCTGAATAATAATGTTTATATAGCTATTTTAGTTTTACTGTATATAAAGCATGGCCGATTCAGCTAAGGAATCTAACTATAAAAACGTTCTCATGGGAGAAGTGATGGAAAAAAAAATTGAGTGTTATTCTCATCGAAAATGACATGATTTTTATTCCTGAATCTTGATTTTCAATCAATACTGGTACATATAAATGTTCATGCCTCTTACCTACATTGAAAGAGGAATAAATAAATTTCAAAATTATTTGAAAACCTTTCAAACATATTATTACTTTAAACCTTATTGCCTTTTAATTTATTAAATTAGCAACTTACATATAAGTATTAAAATTGCTTCCTCTTTGACTTCTAATTTCATTTTGAACCTGAAGAAATTGTAACGATAAAGATAATTTAATTAAGAAAACTATTCATATTAATTAGAATGAACATGAACTCGTAGAGATCCGGAACTTTGTACCATACTTTCATCATCATTTACGCTCACTGATGTATGTCTGGCTGGTTCAGAGGTAAGGCTCTGGTTCATGCAGAAGGTCCCGTCTGGAAGCTGCTGTAAGTAGAGATGCCTAAAAAAATCGCCATGAAAGTGTTACCTATAGTTCAAAGACACATTGAAATTAAATGATTAACATTTTTTTCATGCTTCAAAATGCATTTTAAAATATTCTCACTTCATGATGTTATATTATATATTATTCGCATAGTACAATATTATTTAATATGGTATAATATTATACAGTTATATGACATTATATAATATTATTCAGTATAGTACAATATTATTCAATATGGTATGTAATAATATACAGTATTATATGACATTATTATTCAATATTGGGAAAAATATTATTAGCCAATATTTCTTTCTAATTTTATGATATAAGACAATATCTGGTGCCACGTGGGGACTAGATCGTCGTATATTTGAGGAAGATAACATTGATCTTGAAAAACGCTGCAAAAAAAATCGTGATTTGGCAATGGAGAAAGCTTGCAAAGGCAAATGATATTATGGGACAAGGGATAAAGGCTGTGTATGCAGAAAAAAACAACAACAAAATCACCTTGTTTTCAAGCAAAGAAACCTTTATTTTATAAAATAGATTATTTGATACAGAATTTGAATTTAGTGATTGATTTATCTAAATGAATTTAGAAGTTTTACCAGCAAAGCAGAAAACAAAACGAATCTAGTATTTGGAATTAAATTACAGATTCTGGCTACCTAACAACCTCCAATAATGATAAAGGTAAAATGGAAAATAAAAAAACTGTACTATGGAATTAGATAATGGGGAGCTAAGCAGGATGAGTATAAATAATCAGAAAATACAAGAAACAAATCTGCCTACCAAAGTGTGTAGTTTTAAACGCATAAAGGTGACTCCATTGATACTCATGGGCAATGCTATCAGCAATGGTTGAATATAGGAATCAAATTTTGAATTGAATCTTTACTGCTACTGCCAAAGAAAATGGACACCTTAAGTTACAATTTATTTGAAAATAAATTCCGGGATCAAGCAAGCCAATAAGGCGTTGAGATAATACTGTTCCACGTCAAATCAACCAAAAAAAAATAATTATTGTCAATATTTTGATAAATCTCTTGGCATACTTGTGGTTTTTGATGTATTTAAGTAGTGGTGTTCAAATATTAGCTAGTTCAAATAAGTTTAGAGAATTCTCGTTACTAGGGCTTATCAATCATCGCTTTTTTTGTCATTTAGTTTGCTAGTCGCAATTGTTCTTTCAGAGTTTGGTGCTGGTCTTCCTTATTTGTCAATTGTCGTAGAGATTTATGTTTATTTATATATTAATGTATATGAATCCATAAAAAAAATAATGAAACCAGTTAGTATTATGAGAGATGGTCAGAAATTTGAAGATATTTTTCGAATGAAATATGGAGTTATTATAAAAGGATTATCGGTCAAAAGTGAAAAAAGATAATCAAAAATATCTTTTTTCATTTGGCCATTCCAAAAGATATCCTCACCACACGCAAAAAATAAAATGAAATGGTTTTGGTCCTTCAATATTTTTTACCGACTTCAAAAAATTAGAAATTACATTGACTTATTCATCACAAATGAAAAAGAGCATTAAAAATTTTTTAAAAAAAAATTATATAAATTTGCGGTGCATAATTTAATGCAATAGAGTAGATTTATTGTTCTAAGACCTGTTCAATTACATAAATGTTATAATTCTAACCTTAAAAACTTTCTAAACTCTAGTCAACTCGCGAGTAAATTGTTATTTTCATGGAATCTATTATAGGCAATCAAAAGCATTCGCCATAACAAGCACTGGGGTTTAAATACTAAGTGTGCACAATTTTGCTTTAGTACATAACATATTTGCAAAGAATCTATTGTCAATGAATTTTTTTAACGCTTTTGGAAAAATGGAATTGCAGTGTTGGGAAAAGTTATTAAGTGATTAATATTGAATTTAGCTCTAATAATTACAAACTATTGAAACTGATTTGATTCTTTTAAATTCGAGAAATACAACTGGTTAATGAAGCTGAGATGTAGGAGAGCAAGATATTTAAAATCTAAAAAATTGATGAGAGAAAATAACTTAGATACCAAGATGGTAGTTCATGAGATGTGATTTATTACCACGATTAAATGTTGCAAAAAATAAATGTAAATGATGAACTATAATTCTTCATCTCCATGAAATGGATGTTTCCAATGAAATTGCATGACCTTGGTGAACATACCAGATCATCTTACAGTAAAGAAAATCAAAAAAGAGTTCATAAAAATGTAAAGCAAAAAATTAAAACTGTACTTGAATTTGCTTTGATAGAGGAAAAACTGACTTGAGAAAAAAATTGTGATTAAAAAACTGAAAATCTGTACAAGACTATATTTATACGAAAAAGAAAAACAGATTCAAATGCTGACACCCGCTTCACTAAAGTGGTCTAGGAAGAAAAATAAGAGACTTTCAACATATCTGATTATTCTGTTTGTAAAAACTGATCTTGTAGCCAAGGGAAACAGTTGAGTCCTGGAACTATTGAATTGAAAAAAAACAGTTTTACTAAATTGATGAAAAAGTCTAGAATTTTGTTTAGGATGAAGGATATGATGAGCATAGAAAAAAAAAAAATTATAATGAGAAAAACATTTGATTTTATTTAATCTTAGTGAGCTATACTCAAATTTTAAACTGGAATACCCAATTTGCTGAAAATATGTCTTTCAAAATTTTGTCTTCTTGAGACCCAAGTGGTGGTTTCTGCTAGAGTTTTCGTACATACTTGGTGTATGCGGTATTCACCACATCAAAATGTGTTATTTTTACGTTATTTTAAAATATACTTAAAAAAGCAGAGAACTTATATTATAAAACTGTTTGGTGAAGGAGTAGGAAGAGAATGTGGCTGCGTTGAGGCATGTGACAAGTGCTTAGTCAAAATAACCTTGTCCAATTCTTAGTCAAAATTAAGATGACTATGATGATAAAGACGTTGTTAGAGTACAGATTTCAAGTGATTGAACTGAAATGATGCAGTACTAAGCCTAATAGGGTGAGTTCATTGGTAAATTAGTAGAAAAGATAAACAAGATCAACTCATTAATGGATTTTTGTGGAAATATACTTTCACAACTACAAGATGAGGCTCAATGGACTCATGAATTCATGCGCCTATTCATCAGTCATGTTTCCTAAAGGATTCAAATAAAGAAAATTCACCCTTTATATATCATGTCTAACTAGTTTTTAACTCATACTTGAACTACTCATTTTAAAAAGAATCGAAATCGTTTCAAGCAGTTTCAATACAAGTTGTAGTGGATTGTGACTAACGAACAAATGTAATCATCTTAGTTGTAACTTGATCTTTTGCAAACTTGAAGTTTGTTGTTCATAAATAAGCTTATGAAACAGACAATTTACACTACGAGTGAACATTACCGGTTTAGATATAGTTTTGGTTAAATTATATAACAGTTGCTATGAACAGGGTCTAGAATTAAAAGAATCTACTCTATTACTTTAAAATATACTTACCACCAAATTCATATAATTTTTTTTAGTTTAATTTTAAGCGCTCTTTTTCATTAGGTATTACGATGTAAGGTATTTCTAATTTTGACAGATCATAAAAGAAATGAGTGAAGGCGTTTAAAAATATCATTATTATTCTTGCACCAGTGGTAGAGGATATCTTTAGATAATACAATGAAAAAAATTTTGATTATCTTTTTCACTCTTGTGATGATAATCCTTTTTTGTGACTCCATATTTCTTTCCAGAATTTAAGATAATATTTCAAGTTTTTTTCTGATATATAATACTTGCTGGTTTCATTTATTTTTCGACTGTTTATATTATATTCTAAAACACTCTATGTCATCTACATTGTGTTGTTAAATAAGAGATAACTTTCTTTTCTATAGAACCAATTGCATTTGCTAGGCCTAATTGATAAAAAACGTGAAATTTTGATAAATTTTAACTGGCTACAAATCCTAAACTATTTGAGATTCAGCAAAAATATTTTGAATCCTTACTTAAATACATAAAAGGAACAAACATGCCAAGTTTCATCAAAATTGGTGACCATGGGTGTCATGGTGTGGTTGAATTGACATGGAATGACCCTACAAGTAAAAGAACTTAAGTCAACTTTTGGAGAAATTTCGATGATGAATTAGGGGAAATTAATAACTATCGGGTAAAACTAGAACCAAAACCCGAACTTAAACCTATATTTTGTAGGGTTAGAACAGAACCCTTTGCATTAAAAGGTCGAGTCGAAAACAAAATTGATAGACTTGAGAAAGAGGAGATTATCGAAAAGGTTGAACATTCGGAATGGGCAACGCCAGTTGTACCTGTCGTTAAGTCAGATGGCAGCATAAGACTATGTGCAGACTACTCAGTAACATTAAACCCAAATTTAATCGTGCCACAACACCCCTTACCAAGATTGGAGGAAATATTTACTAGTTTAAATGGGGGGAAGCAATTCTCAAAATTAGACTTTAAACATGCATATTTGCAAATGAAAGTCCATCCGGAAAGTCAGAAACTTCTGACAATAAATACGCATAAGGGATTATACGTTTGTAAGAGACTTATGTATGGATTGAACGGGGCGCCTGCAATTTGGCAGCGTTACGTAGATGGATTATTTCAGGGTATGCAAGGAGTTAAAGTTTTTATGGACGATACTAGAATAACCGGAAGTGACGAAATGCCTCATTTTAAAGCCTTAGAAGAATTTTTAAAGAAATGTAAAGAACATGGACTAAAACTTAATTTAAGTAAGAGTCAGTTTTTCCAAAATGAGAAATTTTTTGGGGCATAAAATAGATGCAAATGGGCTACATAAAACTGATGAGAAAATTTCAGCAGTAGTAAAGGCTCCTGTACCTAAGAATGTTCAGGAAGTAAAAAGTTTCGTAGGATTAGTAAATTTTTATGGTAAATTTTGTAAAAATTTAGCCACTATTGCAAATCCTCTTAATAATTTGACAAAAAAAGATGTTAAATTTAAATGGTCAAAGGACTGTCGGGTTGCCTTTGAACAAATTAAGAAGGAAATCTGTTCGCCAAAGGTTTTGGTACATTACGATCCAGAACTTCCTTTAACTTTAGCAAGTGACGCATCACCAGTTGGAGTTGGTTGCGTGCTAGCTCACATATATCCTGATGGATCTGAACGGCCAATAGCTTTTGCATACAAAACTTTATCAAAAACTGAGCAAAAATATTCACAAATTGATAAAGAAGCTCTGGCAATAGTGTGGGCTGTAAAAAAGTTTAACTTGTATTTAAAAGGGCGACGATTCACTGGTAACTGATCATAAACCTCTAGTAGCAATTTTTGGTTCTAAACGAGGATTACCAGTATTAACAGCTACTAGACTGTTACATTATGCATTAATTTTACAATCGTTCCAGTTTGATATTGTATTTCGTAAAACTGCTGACCACGGAAATGCAGACTTTCTTTCCTGATTGCCAAAAACCTCAGAAGAACTGGAGGTAAAAGACGATATCACAATATTTCAAATGACACAAATTGAAACATTACCTGTCACTTCAAGGGAGTTAAGACAGGAAACGGGAAAAGATGAAGAACTGGGCCCACTCTTGCGAGCCTTAAGGGAAGGTCGAAATTTACAAGGGAGGGAAGCTCAGTACACCATTGAGGATAGGTGTATTTTATATGGTCAAAGAGTTTGCATTCCAAAGAAGTACCAGAGAAATGTTCTAGATGAACTGCATACTGGACACTTGGGGTATGGTAAAAATGAAAGCTTTGGCTAGATCATTTGTCTATTGGAAGGATATAGATAAAGACATTGAAGATGCCGTTAGAAATTGTGCCAGACACAAAACTGATCCTGCAAAAGCTAAAGTTCATTACTGGGAATATCCCAGTATGCCCTGGGAACGCATTCATGTCGATTTTGCTGGCCGAATTTTCGAGCATATGTTTTTACTAATCGTTGATGCTCACTCCAAATGGTTAGAGGTATATCCCATGAAGGTAACCACAACTAAGAAGACCTTAGAATGTCTTAGAGACAGTTTCGCTAGATTTGGACTACCACGGGTACTTGTCAGTGACAGTGGATCCCAGTTTACATCCTATGAGTTCCAAAGATTTATGCAAAGCAACAGTATAAAGCATAAAACCAGCGCACCATTCAAACCTTCGAGTAATGGTCAGGCTGAACGCTATGTTGCTACTTTAAAACAATCGCTCAGGGCTATGCAGAAATAAGAAGGTAGCATACAACAGAAACTAAGTACATTCTTGTTACAGTACCGGAAAGCTCCAAATGCTACAACAACTCATAGTTCAGCCATGCTATGCTTGAAAAGAGAAATTCGTACGAGGATAGATTTACTCTTGCCAGAATTAAAATCGAGAGTACAAGATCGAATACGAAAAGGAGTATTCGAATTCCGAGATAGGAAATTTGATATCGGAGATAAGGTAGCTGTGAGAATTTACAGAGCAGCTAACTTAAAATGGAAGTTTGGTAAAATTGTGAATAGAGATGGTGTTCTCCATTACACTGTCGAGGTTCAAGGAACCCTAGTGAGACGACATATGGACCAGATTCGTCCAGTAGGTGATCACGTGCAAGAGAATGATTTCATTCCGAACGTACACCGCAGATTTTCAGCTACTGATGTTCGAGAAAGCAACCAAAATCTTCAGCATGCTGACAGTCGAGAATCCTTCACAAGTCCCAAACGAAGAACAAGGTTCCTCTTCCACATCAGCAGTGCCATCAACTGATGTCCCGGCTCACGACTCACCACCGTCAGATGTTCAGTTCTCGGATGCGGAGTCCACCAGTTCCAGCAAGCCCGAGACAAGTTCCTAGACGTTCCGGTAGAATCAGACGTCCTCCAAAGAGACTTGATCTTTAAGAAGGGAGGAGATGTGGTGTCTAATACTTGTGCGACACAAGTTAACTGTAACTGAACCCGAATGGTGTTCGAGACTTTGCGAGACTCGCCGAGAGTTTGTGGTTGAGCGTGTCCGGACTGGTAGAACGTTATGCATGCTTGTATTTACGGGATAAGAATGATCTGTGTAATTATCTCAATGTACTGTGCCGTGTAAGTGTAGTGAACGTCCATTAAATATGTGTGAATGAAATGATGCTCATTATTCAACGAACCCACAAATATAACACAACAAATGTGGGTTTTGAATAATCAGAAGTAGTGAAGTTATTATCTTCCGCTTTCTCTCCAGGTCTCTTCCGCTCAATACTATTCTCTACAAATGTTGTTTAATAGATTCTCCTAATTGTGCTGTGTGTCAGACTCCAGAAACTTGGGAACACTTTGTTTTGTCATGTCCGAAATTTGAAAGTGCTAGAGACTCTTCGTTCAAATATTGGCCGATTGGATTAGTGACTTTTCCTTTTGTGGACGGATGAAAAGTAGGGCCATTTGTGTCTTCTGGTAGGTTTTAATTTTTCCTGTTTGTGATACTCCTGATACTTTTTAACTGTACCCGGCAAAAGCTATGAACTAGGTTCTGGACTATACGCCGGATTATCCCTTTATACTATACGCTGGATTATCCCTTTATCCTTGAATCCTTCGAATAATTTTTATCATATTTATCTGGAGGAATACGCAGAGTCGAAAAGCGGCATCATAAGGGTGGCGATTCTGCCTGGTTAATTTAAAGCAGTTTTGCTACAACAATTTAATTTTTAAATCTAAATCGAACTTTTGAAAATTTTCTGTTTGTTACGAAGTAAAAATGAACGATCCACCTGCAGACAGAAACAGATCGCAGGGTCAAGTGGATCGTCTCGATGCCATTCTCAGTTTCGTCAGACAGTCTCGTAATGGCAGAACATTGGACGAAATTCTCCAACATCTCCGTGATATAGGTATTTTTCCTCACCATTACGTCCGCCTCCTGAAGGAAGCATGTATGGACGGACAGTTGCCAAAACTTGATAAATTTTTTATTCCTGCTGCAACTTATAGGCAACCCAGATTAACTATTCGTCAGAATCGGATGTTGATGATTTATATTGAAGCACATCCAGAAGGCCTGACATTTGAACAGATACAAAATTTTCTCCTCGGTTATACTCTTGGAGAGCAAAGAAATGCGTGCAGAAACCTTGTAAAAGGTAATAGAATTCACCATATACATGACTTTTTATTTGCTCCTCACCTTGGAGGCCAAGGTGAGTGAGATTATTTTAATCGCAGGCGCCGCCGAAACCGTAATAATCCTAGAGGAGACGGGATATAGGGGGATAGACTTATTATATATACGTCATCATCACGTTTCCTAATAGTGCTATTGGTCTTCTTAATGAAAAACTTCAAGAATTTCAAAAGTTCAGTTGGGGAACAAATATCAGAACCTTTACATGCCTTTTTATTAGGTGAACTACAGAAATAGACATTGGGACTACACTTTTTTGAATGATTTGAGCATTTTTATTTAATTTGATTTTGATGAGAACATCACTTAGTATCCAAAGAAAACTTAAAGCTGTCTTTTTCGCCTTTTTGTTTGTGCTTTTCTGCTGATGACTCGAACTGTTCCCAACCTAGATACATCAAGTCAGAATCAAAAGATGAAGTGTCAAGCCTGGAAAAGTCAGGTAGACTGATTTTACTAGAGCAAGCATCCAATACCCTTGATGAGCGATACAGAGATCCAAGGGCTCTTTTTGAGTAATATGTATTAGCAGTCAAGCCTTTCTGCATAAAATCAGGATACTGATCAGGTCTTTCCGACTTCTTCAAGTATTTTGTTGTACCGTGTTTGGCAAAATCTAGAACATATGGATACTGCTTTGCAATATTCATGCATTTTCGTGAGAAAATACCATCTCTTAAATAACACATCAAATATGCAATCATCTTGAATATATTCACAAAAGAAATTCACCATGCTGAAAAAAAAAAAAACTGAAGATAATGAAAGATCCATTTAAAAATCAAAGTAATTCAAGAACACAGATAGAAAAAAAAGATAATCAAATGTTTTTAAAAACAAGTAAATCTGTGAAATGTGGGATTCTAAACAAATATTTGCTACATAAAATATACTTTCGATATTTTTACCAAAACTGAAAAGGACGTGTTTTGTAAAATTCTCTTTAACAGTCAGATTACTGGTGGTGCTAAGTTTCATTACTTTTTGATTTGTCATTTATTAAAAGTATGGTTTTCCATGCTGAATATCAGGTTTATTGCATTGTTATATTTGCAATTTGCTCTTGTTACTTAAATTACAGTGAAGTATCTATCTAGTCGTTCTATAGTAAATTCTGCCTGAGGTAGTACTGACTGTTATGTACTTTTTCAGGTAGTGTTGTTTTTATACTTCTGCTTGTCATACATCTCCATCTTTTAAATAAAAGAATATGGCAATTGTCTTTTATTTATAATTACTTGTGCTAGATTTTCTTTTGTATCATATGACTGATTTTTACATGATGTTTTATATTTTATTCTTCTGAACTACTTTTGTAACACCAACCTACATGCTTCGTAATATTTACATTCAGGCTCTTTTTAAGAAGTCTTTTTTTTATACAAAAATGGTGTATTAATATTTTTACATTCTACATGCAAGGAATAAACTGTTCTAGACACAAGTTTTTCGTTTCTTTTTGTAGAATGTCATATTTATGCTGTAACATTGTTTAAAATGTTGTATTACATCTAATTTGTATATTTCAGGTTTAAACTCAATATGTTTATAGAAGTTTTACAATGTAAAGCTTTGATGGCAATTAAAACTATTGTTTTTAATTTTTTCCCAAACTATAGTAGAACGAGGTGCACGGTAGTAACTCTGTGGTTAGGATGACAAAGTTGTCCACCCTTGAGGGTTCGTGTAATAGATAAAAGTGTGCAAGTCACTTCAAAGCGCATGCGTGAAGACAGGGTATGTGTACAAATTTATCAAAAGTGAAAAAAGGTCACTTCGAGGTACACAGTAGTAATTCTGTGGTTAGGATGACAAAGTTGTCCATCCTTGAGGGTTCGTGTAATAGATAAAAGTGTACAAGTCATCACTTCAAAGCGCATGCGTGAAGACTGAGGGTATGTGTACAAATTTATCAAAAGTGAAAAAAGGTCACTTCTGAAGCACGTATGACTTATATTTTTTAAAAATGGATGATTGAAATCCCACGTAGCACCAGATATTGTCTTATATCATAAAATTAGAGAAAGTAATATTATACAATATTTTTCCCAATATTGAAACAGTGTAAAACGTAAGACTTTTTCAATACTGTACAATGTTTTTTTCATAATATTGGATAATATATAATACTGTATAATATTATACCATATTGAATAATATTGTACTATACTGAATAATATTATATAATGTCATATAATACTGTATAATATTATACCATATTAAATAATATTGTACTATACCGAATAATATATAATATAACATTATAGTGAATATTTTAAAAATACATTTTAGAAGCATGAAAAAATGTTAATCACTTAATTTCAATGTGCTGAACTTATGGGTAACACTGAGCGTTTTTTTGAACACCTCTACTTACAGCCAGCTTTGAACCCGGGACCTTCTGCATGCGAACCAAGAGCCTTACCTCTGAACCAGCCAGACATACATCAGTAAGCGTAAATGATGATAATGAAAAGTAGTTACAAAGTTCGGATCTCTACGAAATTTCATGTTCATTCACAATTAATATGAATAGTTTTCTTAATTAAATTAGAAGTCAAAGAGGAAGCAATTTTAGCTCTTATATGTAAGTTTGCTAATTTAATAAATTAAAAGGCAATAAGGTTTAAAAGTAATTATAATATGTTTGAAAGGTTTTCAAATAATTTTGAAATTTATTTATTCCTCTTTCAATGTATTCAATGTATTACGAGACGCCTTGAACATTTATAATAACAGTATTGATTGAAAATCAAATACAAGATTCGGAATAAAAAATCATGTCATATTTTTACGATGAGAATAACACTCAATTTTTTTTTTCCATCCATATCTTGAGAGCTGTTTTATGGTTAGATTCCTTAGCTGAATCCGGCCCACCTTTTATATACAGTAAAACAAAATGACTATATAAACATTATTATTCAGATGAACATTTTTTAAAAATACTTTTTCAGACATATCATTCAATACTATTTAATATAGCGTTATTGTATTTACATTCTGCCATCTGGTGACGTAAGAATAACTTCACCTCAAAATAAGAATCAACGCTGAATAATAAAGTGCCACGGTATTTTTGTTCTGCCATCTGTCTGACATGAGAATAACTTCACCTTAAAATGTTGATTAATGTAAAAATCAAAATATCATGTGCATTGTATTGTATAGTATTATATAATATTCAGCATCTTAAAGAATAATTGTTCCAGTGGTGTTTTTGTAATAAAACCTCCAATCGAGTGATATCCTGAGTTAAAATGAAGATTTTTATAAATAAACATTGTTTTTATATTATTTGTAAAAATTTAGTATCTCGGAAATACTGATGCATACAATACAATACTTGGTTACGGTATTCGGTGTTCCTCGGCGTTCATAATATTGTATAACATTGTGCAAACATTATATAATATTTCTGTGCTACCTGGGATGAGGATTAATTTAACGATGACTTTTAACTTTTAAAAATACAGAGTAAAATAATTCGTATGTCAGGAGTAATTTTATTTGGGGCAGAAATTTTAATATTCAAATAAAAATTGTTGTTCTAGTTTACTTCATAATTGAGTGATTATTTAAAACCCCACAGTACAATTTGTTAATTATTGTTAACTACTTTATAATAATAAATTAGTTCATTTACTTTATAAAAATAAATAAGTTATATAATTCAAAAGTATTTAATATTTTTAACGCTATATTTTGAAGAAACTTTAAATTGTTTACAGACAAGAACTTCGACAAATTCGATTTATTGAAGACATTGTTTCCCGAAAATGCCGAGGTAATATTTTTATTACGCTAATAATTATATGCGCATTATTCCAATATCCCTTTTAAAAGTAAGGTAAATGCTCCAGTAGTGGGCCACTTAAGGGTATTTCCTCAATTATCATCTAAACTTTTGAGAAGTTTCGCTAATCTATATTTTTTTATGGTTGTTCAAACTTTTATCTAAAATAATAATCACCTGAAATATCAAAATAATTGTAATATAATTTTTTAAAAATTAAAAACTTAGATCACTCCTATGCACCAGAAGTGGGCATAGCAAACTTTTGATGTACCAGTAGTGGGCCACCCAGATTTGTCAATTGTGCCAAAGAAAAAAGAATAAGACCATTATATATAGTAATAATAACAATACATTAACATTAAACAGTATAAAATTGCAATAAAAATGGCTTGATATAGGTGAAATCTTTTATTTATAGATTCTAGACACATTTTTTTCTCTTAACAGCCAATTTTTTATTAACGGTATATGCTAATTATCGATCTTTCATTTTAAGTTCTGTTTGGGGCATTATAGATATTAAATTTTGATATTTTATGTTGAATAAATCTTTTTTTTTCTCTTATCTTCCCTCTATAGCCAGAAAAGAGTCCTTTTAAATGGTGATGAAATATTTTTTGATGGTCCAGCAATGCGATAGTTATTATTGTCTGCCTCATTACAGAGCTCAATTAATTCTTGAATATCAGTCTTTTCCTCAGCAGTACTATACAATATTTATTATTTAAGTAAATGGTCAGAATGTTCTATTAGTGTACCAGTAGTGGGCCATTAGTGTGTATCAGAAGTGGGCCATGTGGCCTACTACTGGTTCTGATAAAAATAAAGCAAATCTAATTAAATAAAAAGACTTTACAAGATATAACCTTCTTATTAAACATCCCAAAACAGTCTATTTGAGAGAAAGCATGTGCTCCAGTACTGGTCCCCCTAGGCCCACTACTGGAGCATTTAGTAAAACATTGATCCAAAAGTGGGCCACCCTTCACTATCCATAAATTATCAATATTATTTAATTTAAAGATAGTTTATAATACATTCATTGTATAATCAAATAATATCAATAGCAATTCATTTTAAAAACAAATAGAATGTATGCTAAAAAATAGTTGAATGAAAAGTTACCTCTTAAGGAAATCACTAAGAATAAGCTAAAAATGCTTCTCTCAGAGACCAACTTCAGCAACAAACTTTCTATCTCCTAACTAAACAGGAAATAAAAGCTGTGCCTTTGGTATTTAGTTGGTAAGGGTTTCAGCCTACCAGAGGCAGATCTCTTATTTCATTGGAATGTTGGGATTTCTTGTTTTTCAACTTAAAAATTCAAGTGGCCCACTACTGGAGCGCTTACCTTATTCTTTTCAAAAGATCAAACAATAAAAAACTGTCATTTTGCTGCACCTCAATCAGTATGTATAAATTATGGCAATATTTGTTTAATATGGTTTCGAAGATACCGGTGGGTATATAAACGTCTGAAATAATATTTTAATTATTAATGAAATGTGTTTTATGAATGTTTATCTGAATTAATGAAAAATGTATTTTTGAACCCAAAAAATTAATGTTTAAAAATGACCGTTCTTGTGTATGTTATGCTTAAAACCTGATTTCTTGTTATCTTTTTCCCCTTGGTGTAGGCATTGTTCAAAAACATTCCTTTTTTTGAAAGATACTTTTAGCTTCGAATTTTTTTAAGATGAGTTTAAATTTCTGACTTTTTAAAGAATTTAGTTTTCCGACTTTTAAAAGACGATTTTAGTTTCCCGATTATTTTTATAAATTAATAAACGGTTTAAAGAAAACTTAAATTTTATCATTTTGAACATTACAGCAAAGATAAACAAAATTCCTCAAAAGTATAGTAGATTAGCCCTGTTGGTGTGGTGTGGAAGTTTACAGAGGGAATAATCGCATTTCTTCAAAAACCGTTGAAAAGTACTTAAAAAAATTGCTGCATTTTTCAATATTCATTCTGTAACCAAATGTAAATAATCAGAAGGTTGGTGTGCAGGGGAACTCCGTATGAAATTTTTTTTAAATTTCTAATCCATTGTATCCTACTTGGAAAAAAAGTATTTATAGTTTCCAGGTTGTCTATTTTATGATCCTATGTTTAAATAATGTATAGATTTTATATTAATTTCTATAAAATCACTTTTAAATTTTAAGTGCATTTTTCTTAACCAACTTGTGTGAAACCAACTTTTTTGAAAATGAACCCCCAACTGTTTTGCTATTTCACTTTGTCAAAATATTTAATTGCTGAAAAAGAGATTAAATTAAAATCAATACAAAAATGTACGGTTTAGGAAGTTGGTGAAGGGGAACTTTCATTTCCTCCCCTAGCAGAAGTGGCGTTAGAGGCCCCCGAAGGGAGGACAAGACCTACTGTACAAGGGGAGGATGTGATGATGACCCCCTCAAATTTCCGCCAGATCTTTATTTATAGTTGAATAGCCCGTTGCGTGAACGGGGTACAAACATTTGCTCCAACAGGGACCCTGGCTCCCCCAGGACACCCCACTGGCGCCACCCCTGGCCCCTAGAGGGCCAGCCGCTCTCTAAAAGTACTTGAAACATAAAATGCATTCCAGTGTAGTAGCCGCAAAATAAGCATTGCCGGGACGTTCTAAAAGCAGAGCCGGAATGTTCTAACCTCTGTTTTAAGGACATTTTCACATTTTGTTTTTCTTATTATTTATTTCGGGTAAAAAAAAGCAGTGCCAGAACGGTATTCCGGTGCGTTCCACCTCCACTATGATGCATACCCAGTTTTATTTTAAAGTATAACAGGAATCTTCATTATAAATTTATGTAATTTGTTCAAAAAGTTTTACACCGGAAAAGTTTTACTGGAACATTTTTAAGGCCAATAATTTTGAAAAAACATAATTTTTAGAAAAAGTCATTAAAATGTAGTTACTCCTCTGAACCCATTAAATATTCATTTTATATATTAATATGTTATAATGCTATATTAGTCGCGTATATTTTGGAGATGATATTGTACTTCATTAATAGGCGTTGTTATTGTACTTCACTTAATATATAATGAACATTAAGCATTTCATACTGAAATTAATTTTTAATTTAATAATTAATTTTTCCCCGCCATTTGACTGCCGTCCGTTTACCCTCCTTGCTTCATTTAGTTCAAGGAAACAAAACATTAACACGCAGAGAATTCATCCAATAAAGTTATAACGGAAATAGAAGATGATCATTCGCCTTTTAAATGTCTTGCTTTCAAGGGCGCCCATATGGTAGTTTGTAGAGTTGGGGGGAGGGGGGAGGCTAGACCTGGGGTTATGATTATTTTTAATATTTTGGAAGACGAATGGCAACTTGTAAGTAGCCATAAAAAACTTCCAGTTCCGACCCTGTTAAAAACTTTGTCCTGTTACTAAAATACTAGGTCACAGTACTCATACTCTATAAAAAAGAATAACACATTGTTTTAACTACTTTATTAAAACCAGTGAATATTTAACAACACAAATGAAGGAGCAATGTCCTTATACTTTAATAAGGTAAATGCTCCAGTAGTGGGCCACTTAAGGGTATTTCCTCAATTATCATCTAAACTTTTGAGAAGTTTCACTAATCTGTATTTTTTTATGGTTGTTCAAACTTTTATCTAAAATAATAATCACCTGAAATATCAAAATAATTGTAATATAATTTTAAAAAAATTAAAAACTTAGATCACTCCTATGCACCAGAAGTGGGCATAGCAAACTTTTGATGTACCAGTAGTGGGCATACCAAAAGTGGGCCACCCAGATTTGTCAATTGTGCCAAAGAAAAAAGAATAAAATCATTATATATAGTAATAATAACAATACATTAACATTATACACTATAAATAATGCAATAAAAATGGCTTGATATAGGTGAAATCTTTTATTTATAGATTCTAGTCACATGAGATTTACATTTTTTTCTCTAGCAGCCAATTTTTTATTAAAGGTATATGCTAATTATCGATCTTTCATTTTAAGTTCTGTTTGGGGCATTATGGATATTAAATCTTAATATTTTATGTTGAATAAATCTATTTTTCTTTTATCATCTTCCCTCTACAGCCAGAAAAGAGCCCTTTTAAATGGTGATGGAATATTTTTTGATGGTCCAGCAATGCGATAGTTATTATTGTCTGCCTCATTACAGAGCCCAATTAATTCTTGAATATCAGTCTTTTCCTCAAGTGTAGTATAAAATATTTATTATTTAAGTAATTGGTCAGAATGTTCCATTAGTGTACCATTAATGTATCAGAAGTGGGCCATGTGGCCCACTACTGGTTTTGATAAAAATAAAGCAAATCTAATTAAATAAAAAGACTTTACAAGATATAACCTTCTTATTAAACATCACCAAAACAGATTATTTGAGAGAAAGCATGTGCTCCAGTACTGGCCTCCCTAGGCCCACTACTGGAGCATTTAGTAAAACATTGATCCAAAAGTGGGCCACCCTTCACTATCCATAAATTATCAATATTATTTAATTTAAAGATAGTTTATAATACATTCATTATATAATCAAATAATATCAATAACAATTCATTTTAAAAACAAATAGAATGTATGCTAAAAAATAGTTGAATGAAGAGTTACCTCTTAAGGAAATCACTAAGAATGAGCTAAAAATGCTTCTCTCAGAGACCGACTTCAACAACAAACTTTCTAGCTCCTAACTAAACAGGAAATAAAGGCTGTGCCTTTGGTATTTAGTTAATAAGGGTTTCAGCCTACCAGAGGCAGATCTCTTATTTCATTGGAATGTTGGAATTTCTTGTTTTTCAACTTAAAAATTCAAGTGGCCCACTACTGGTACGTGGCCCACTACTGGAGCACTTACCTTACAGAAAACAAACTAAAAATATACACCTCATAAGATTTTACACTGGTATTGATATGAAAAGTGAACTGTAAAGTAATTTATTATGCATAGGTTAGTTTATGGATTTGACATTAATATTTATCTGAAAAAGCAAACTATAAATTTCTTTTCATCTTGCGGAACAAGTCGATCACTTTGCTGCTGCCAAAACCCATATCAACAAACTTGAAATTGCACAAAATAAAATAGCAAGGCAGATAACCCAGGTGCCATGGTACGTAAGAAATAAGCAGATCCAAAAAGAATTAAAACTAACCCCTTTATTAGACTATTACAGGAAGCTGGCCATCAAAATTTTAACAATATAGACAATAGCACAAATACAGCCATCGCCGAAATTCCAAGGTACGACCCCTCAGAGCCTAGGAAGAGAAAACGCCCAATAACTTTGCTCGGTTGAAGTTGGAACCCGCTCAGACATAACCAGTCCTTTTTAGGAGTATTCCGGAAATGTCACTAAGACCATTAGACTCAAGACAGCCTCCAGCGAGCCAGACATGAAACGTGACCTACATCAGATGACATTCATAAGGTAAACTTTTTTTTCCAAGTTTGTACTCTTATTAAATATTAATGTTAATTTTTTTTCTGTTATTGTGTGACAGGAAAGTTTGAAAGAATGAGAGAATGGATTGTTTGTATGGACGCGTGTATGAATTATCCAAAGCTACTAATCGCCATTTTCTTTTCAGAACCCCCCCCCCCCTATTAATGTTTATATTAGTTTTTCCCAGCAAGGTCCACTGGTATACAACTTTCAGTCCCGGAGATTAAGGACCCTCAGTCCACGCGCTCCGTCGAACCCCAATCATCCCTGTGTCACTTTGTCCTCGAAACCAGGACTTTTCGCTCTTTTCCGCGGAGGACAAAAAAAATTTTCGTCCTCCAAATTCAAAATTTCAACTCAAATTTTACGTTTTAGACCTTCCTGAACATTAATTCCTTTTCGACTTTTAAGTCATTTTCTTGAAAAAAAAACACATGACTACACTATATTTCTCCCTTTCCCTGAGAGCTAGGGTGCGGTCCCACCTTGCCCCCGGGCATGGGCGCCCATGCTTGATTTAACCACACAAGATGTCGCAGAATTCAGAGCCCGAATGCTAGGGAGGGGTTAGATCACACCAAATCTGGTAATTTTCTGGAAGGACTAAAGCAGCCAAAGTCGGAAATCAAATACAATCCTCTTATTTGGTGCATTCAGAAAGACAGAACACTTTGAATCTAACTAAGATTAGTATTTAAAATGTTGGAGATGGAATAATTTACAAACATTGATATAGTCGGTATGCATCTGATGGACGGCACAGGTGCTGGTAATGGAAGAGACAATCAAGAATGTGTCGTGAGAGATATCTTGACGCACAATCAACTAAGGGGTCTATTCTGGTACCCCCGGTTGGGTTGGGAGACGCCTCCCAAATTCCAAACTCAAAATTAGAATAGACCCGTAAATCACAGAATGTTTCAGAGACCGCATCGACAGCAGACTGAGACGGGCTCTTTCTAGGTCAGATGTGGTACCTGAGGATTACGGACAGACCGATATGCGAGAGATTTTTGCAAATGGTTACAGATCACCCTAATGAGACGTCGGTCTTGCGAGTGTTACGCGAAGAAAGGCTATATAATAGCATAACAAATTTACAAAAACAACATTTGTGACCAGACCAACACCCTGATGGTACATGTCCACATACGTACTAAGAGTGATTCTCCGTAAAAAGTGGGCTGGGATCATCCTCGACTAACTGATTGAAACCTACTTACAGACAAAACGTTCGATAAGCGCAAATATCATATCTTTTTGGAAGAGGTTTTGCAGGAATTGGTTCTGGATAATGCAGCTGCAGACCGCGTCCGTATGATCATTTCAGCTCGCACGCTATTATTTAAATATAATGTATGTAAGCCGATGGACTGAGCGCAATGTGATCCCAATCTCGTGTCTTCCAAGATGACCTGATCACTCTTGTCTGGCTTTTTTTTTTCATATAAAGACTCCTGTGTGTGTCGCACCTATCAGAGTACCTTATGGCTTGGTTGTCCATCGCAGTTACCATTATGCAGACATTTTCGCTAAGTTCTATCAGGTGCGTCCATCCTTCCTACAGAGGAACTTCTCTAGAAAGCCCACCCTTCATTCTAAGGAAAATTAGCCGCTCAGAGGGGTTATTTTAACATTATGTCTATGGGCAAAAAATTCCATGTCAAACAATAATGGCCGTTGATAGGGGTGACTGCTTTACTCTGCATGCACAACCATCCAGATTGAGCAGTAGATATAATGCTCTCCAATAAATCTCTGCGATTTTATTTAATAAACAAGATTGTCTCTGGCTTCCGATTCTTAGCTGCCTCTGAGATCACATGTTCTATTGCAGATTATCATTACATTCCGGTTGTTCTACCTATAATGATTGGGTGTTGAATTCTGGAAAACCCTGTAAGGTGAAAAATTTACTTCAGTATCTTAATTATCATTCTATATGTTTCAATCATAGTTTACTGGAAACATACTTCTTTTCCAAGCAATGAACAAAACCAGAGCCGTCCTTTAGCCGATTGGACCAATTGCTGCTAATAGGGCCCCGTTGCTAAGGGGCCACGCTCCAGAGAACTACAGAGAATGTACTCGAAAGGATTTTTCAAAATTTAATTAGATTTGAACTTAATTAAAAACTAATTGATAGTTTAGGTTATTTGTTCAAAAATTTCGGAGCATATTATCGCGCAAAAACCATTCTTACACCACTTAGGGAGAAAAAAACAATATTTTTTGTGTGGTGCCAATTACAATCTTTTCTTTAATTTTAATTCATTCTTCGAAATATATTTGATATATATATATATATTACGACAGTATTTTTTATTCTCTTAATTACTACACGCTTGTTTCGACGATATTAAAAACATTTTTATGTGTGTGTGTGCGCACATTGTCTTTACTATAATTGTATACATTTTGAAAAATAATATAAGGACAGTCGAATCAAGCCTAAAACATTATCATGCTATGGACGATGTTTTGAACTAGAGGTTCGAATCTGTCTTTTTTTCAAAAAAATATATATACTGTTATGGTTTTACAAACTTTGGGATCGGGAGACACGGCTAACTAAAATTATTTCCAATAGGGCACCACTTCTCCTAAGGCCGGCCCTGAACAAAACTGTCAGAAATGTGGACAAAGTTTATCATCTAATATCTCTGAGAGAAAATAAAACGTTTTTGATAACTGTCATATTCATCAAACGAATGAATACTCAAACCGATGTATCTTTTTTTTTACAAATAAAAAACTTACGCTGTTACACTGTTTGCAGGACGTTAATTCATTTCTATTTTAGTACATAAAAATATAAATTATCCTATTTAACAATAAATGCAAATTTTAAGATGATTGCAAATTTTTAAAATTTAACATGCAAATAGAAAGTCAAAGTTGAGAAATCAATAAATGGGAGGGAAAAAAAAAAAGATTTTTTTTTTGGAAGTAGAAATTATACATATCATGGCTTAGGATAGTTTAAAAGTTTTCGGAAACTGAAGTTCTCGCTTGAAATAAACAAACTGATCAAATATTTTGGTCTTTTGAAGTTTTACTTTTCATATTAAAATTCTTATAACAACTGCTGTTATGAATTTCACATGCTTGTTGTAATACAGTAGAACCCCGGAAATCCGAACATATATATTTTTTTAATTTTCTGAAAAACGAAGGGAAAATAATTATGAATCGGAAACAAAGCTAATGTTTATTACTAACTTAAAATTAAAAGACTTATTCGAATTAGTCTTTAAGAACGAATACAGCATTTTAATTAGTAGAAACAAACTCGGATATCTTCTTTTTACCCTCAACTTGTTTGCCACTATACTGTGTGAATCGTCGCATGCTCTTAATGTACGCCTTCATAGAGCAATACTTCCAGAGTCAATACTCTACTGAATTTTACCGAATTTCCGGGATAATCCAAATTTTCCGGAATCCGAACATACGTCAGATACCAATTAGTATGTTGAAATAGTGCAGTCTTGGTTATTTATATAAGAAGCATTTTGTAAATGAACAAAATATGTCATTTGAGTAATTTTTTTTTTACAAATAATTTGAAATTTTATTTCTGATATTTCACCTATTTTCAAATTCAAATACTGGGAAGCAAGCATTTACCCTCTTTCGATTCTGCTGAAGATATTTTAAAAAGCATATTTTCTCACCCCCCAACATTTTCAGAATAGCACTCACAAGAATTTTGTAACAACTTAAAAGATGGCCAAGCTTATTGAAACGACATCAGTTGATAGAAGGCTCATAAATTGTAACTAAGTAACTCAAAAATTTTGTTTTCTTTAAGTGCGAGTATAATGTTTTTTTCTTTTTCTATGCTGAAATTTAATTTCTTGTTGACTCTCAGCGATGAGAGCAAGAATAACCCCATTTTTGCAGATTTTATCACATTGAAATTGCCAATGTGTTTTAAAAAATGTAAACAAAACCCCCACTTTTGAAAAAATATATAAATAAAAAAAAGGCAAAAAATAAGGGCTTAAAGCCCTTATTTTTAAGAAAGATTAAGAAATTAAGAAGATTAAGAAATCTTTTTAAAGAGTACGAAAAAATTAAGAAATGTAGAAAATCCTTATGGAAAAAAAAATTACACTGTTAATTCCTACAGCTCTACACCCTTTAGGGTAGGCCTGGTCGGTGTTTGTGTCTCTTATCTGCCCATTCCTATAACAGAAATTTCAACACTTGCAAATCATGGTTATTTAAAATGAATTATTGTTCTCTATTTTTCATGAAATCTTGCAGTACATTCTGGCTTACACATAAATGAATGGTTAAGATTTTCATATTTTTAAGTAGCAGAATTACAGTAAATTTTTCCTTTATTAAAACAAAACTCCATTTTTATTAATACAAATGGCAATTTAAATTCTTACCCAATATTTTCCTTTATGAGTTTATACAAAAGCATTTGTGATAACGTCCAGAAATTGCACATACTAACCATAGAAAGAATTCTCACTTCAATGTAGCATTGATAATTTGCTTTTGGTCCTCAGTGAAGCTAAACTATTAATAAAGGAACTTCCTAAAAGTTAAAAGCTTAAGGAGAAAGCCAGAAAATACTGGGCAATCCCTTAAACCCAGCCATTGGGAATGTTGTTCCTTTATTAAAAAACAAAAATACAAAACTCCATTTTTAATAATTCAAAAAACAATGCAAATACAATACAAAGCAATTAAAATAAATTTTTAAAATTAACAATAAAGGAAATTTTTTACATGTTCTACTAATCTTGGAAAATATCAGGCACTAGCAGAACGCGCACGGCGTTGCCCGTGGAATCAGGACTTCAAAAACATGGAAAAAAAAAAAAAATCGTCCACAATGACACGGAAAAGTTTTGAAACAAAATCAAAACAAAAGATACACATTGATTTTCCCGCGATAATGACATGTAGAAAAGCAGTACAGAGTACGTTATTCCAAAACAATAAAAAAAAATTGCAACGTGAAAATCTTTATTATACAGCAATCCTGTATCTAAGTTATGCTGATGCAATACAGCCTCAAACCACAGTACCGTGACGTTTGAAGGTCACGACAGTACCCCCTTTGTCACCCCCCTGGAGCTTGCGCGAAAAGCTATGGCACATTTTACGCAGATGGTAAAGAAACTCTTTTAGTTCATCACGAAAAAAATTCTCTCATAATTCAGCGAATTACGTTAGAAGTTCAAAGCCAACTTATCACCCATGTCAGAATCTTCCAGCACTGCTTAATTTACGACTAAACCCTTGCATCCAACGAAATGATTTCAAATTATTCCTAGCAAAACATGCTAAAAAGTGAGGAGAGAATAATTCCAACAGATGGCGCTAGCCGTAACCAGGGAGAAACTCACCGTTCCGGAGAAAGAACTTCATTCGAAAAGAATTTTTTAAACCCTTTAAGAAAAAAAATTATTAAAAACGAACGGACAAAGATATTTTAACCGTTCTTGCTTTAAATGAGAGATAAATACTTCTGTTGTTACCACAAAAAAACTGAAAATCATAGGTTTATTAGAACGTTGGATGCGAGTAAATAAAAATTGACAGTTAAAAATATAAAATGAAAGAGACAATTTTTAAAAAAATTCTCAAAATTCAGTAATTTACGATAGAAATTCAAAACTAACTTCATTAGAACGGAAATCGCGTGCTCTTTCCGATGGTGTATCTATTTTTGTCGTACAATTATTCGAAACCAATCTATTGAGAAATTAGTGCGAAAAATCAACCAAAACAACACAAAACATTAAATAAAAAAAATTCTAGATTAAAATTTAAAATTTCGGCTTCGAGGTGCATTCAGTCACCGTTACGACTACCTGTGTGCCAAATTTCATGGCTGTAAGTGCGATAGATTCGTCTGGACATCGCAGACAAACACGCACGCACGCACACAAACATTGCCTTTTATATATATTAGAGATGAAAGACTTCCACTTTTTTGAATGTCTTTCAGGCTGTTTCCGAGACTGATGCAAAACCGTCGAGAAATTGTGACTGAAAAATGCAATGTGAACAAAAAATTTAACGATACCAGCGTGGAAGAGATAGCAGTAAAAATAGGAGATTCGATCAAGAAGATCGATATAAGTGTAACTGTAAATTGCCAGCTTTGCTCCGATACCATTTATTGCAGAAAACGAGGATTCAGTGCGATTTCTACCCACCTACAGACAAGGAAGCACCTTTCAAAAGTTCAAACAAAGAATTAAAGAAAAGGAAATTAAATTAATTATTTCTTTTACGGAATTATTTTAAAATTAAAAATTTGCTTATACTGTTGAAGATCTATATAATACACAACTTACTAGATGTAAACATTGAATTTTGCCATTAAGAAATATATATATTCTGCATTGAGAAAATATTGACACCTTGTAAGCATTCTAAGTTTGAGAGATTATTTCATCTTTAGATCCTTAATTTAATGCTTTTTAAAAAAAGTATTGCAATTATTAAACTGGCTGCTGAAGTCAAACATTATTCAAAATAAGTTAGTAGACATGTATGTTGGAATTTTTAACAACAGATCATAAACCTAAAATTATTAACATACGAGAGATGAAGAAATCATTTCCTATATTTTAAATACAGAATACAACAACCATTCTAGAATAAATTCAATGTTGAAGCAGCACCAAAAAAATTTCAGTATCTAAAGGCTGTTATTAAATGCACAATATTTGAAAATTCTCGAAACAAAAATTGTGTAATATGTCTGGGTCTTTTGATTATTTTTAGAGTTCAACAAATAGAGAACAATTTTAACTGTAGTGTTAATGTACTTGCTGCTAATTTATTGAAATATTAATTTTCGTGAAAATTAAATTGTATATCTTTGTGAGACAAAATCATATGCATTTTAAATTGTTCTGACTTGTTACAGGCGTAATAGGCCATGTTTACTAAGGTAATTTAAATTATCTGTATTATATAAAAATCTATAAACCACACAACCTCTGCTTCCAAGTTATACGTTACAGATCTTCTACTGCATATGATAATATATATTCTTAGGCACTTTTGTCATTTTTTTTTCCTCCCTTAAATAAACTGCTTCATTTTTAAAAAGTATGCAATTTTGTTATGATACTGTTATTATTCAACTTTGAGAAAATAGAAGGAACTCTGAACCTCTTGTATGGTATTTAAAAATCAAAATTTTGTGCAAATAGAGAAAAATATGTGAAAAAATAGTTACATTTTATATATGCTACTTTTAATTGCTTGTTCAGTATGTATTTTATATAGTAACATCTTATGCCTTTACATCTGCATATATATTGAGTTTGTGGTAAATTTTGTATTCACGCAAAGTTCAGCTTTTTTGAACAGCATGTACTTTCATACCTGAAAAATGAACACGTATTAAAAAAAAAAAACTGTTTTTAAAAGTTCAAACCTGCAGTGATTTCTTCAAACATAATTGCTCTAAATTTGAATTTCTAATACACATAGGAACTAATGTAAACACCACAATTAAAAATATATTTATTTTGCATGTGGTGGAAATACAATCTATCAATGGCTATCTGAATTCAGCAAATAATTTAATATCATACACCATTGCCTTATTAAAGTTGTAGTACCCCTATCTGGTTTATAACCAAATGGGTCAAAATATTCAAAGATTTTACTTTGCATATTAGCTATAATTAAAGTCCAATGCAGAGATTTTAAATTTACAGGGACAATTAGAAAATCAAAATTTGCTATTTCTTGAATACAAAAAAACTCAAGTATATTTGTTTGATTAAAAATTAAATTAAGAGATAAAAGATTCTATAGCTTTTGAGGTTTTTGAATTTCCTAGTTTGTATAAAGTTCCATGCATCAATAATTGAATCGTAAAGCCAACCCTTTCTGAAAATTGAATCAAAAAGCACTTGATAAAATTCTTTGTTTCCTATTTAACCCTAATTAAAAGAATATATTTTAATTAAAGTAATATAATAGGCAACAAAAATTATGACAAATACAGTAGGAAAAATCAATTTTAAAAACGGATTAAATTTGATAACTAACACTAAACTCCAAAATGAAATAACTAACACTAACCTGAAATATAACTAAAAAGAGAAGAAGTCATGTGAATGTTGTTTTAATTATGTGTAATACAAACTTAAATCCTTCAAATAAAAAACGGAATACAAGTAATAAAATATCAAAAAGCACTAGATAAAATTCTTCGTTTACTGTTTAACCCTAATTAACAAAAGATATTTTAATTAACAACGAAAATAATATAATAAGCAACAAAATTTATCATAAATACGCTATGAAAAATAAATTTTAAAAGGATTAAATCTGAAAATGAAATAAAAAAAGCACTTTTTGTAATTTCGTCGAATTTCAATGCAGAGATGACATGCAGTTAGATCAAAGACGGAATGAAAATGGAATTGGCGCGCTTAATCACAGAATGATTCACACGGCGATACGATGACGTAGCCAAATACAAAGTCCCCGGATGGACAACTCTGTCATCCTAGCAGGGTTACTATCGTCTGTAAATACCTACAGCCTTGGTGTGACCCCTGCTATGCCCGAACAGCATTGGAAAGATCCCTCTGATGTCCGAACAATATCAAAATGTCCCCAGCAAACCCCAATGCTGAAGATAGTCTGAACTGTGCAAACAACCGCTGAAAACCACCTTACCTGAATGCTCTCGAGGAAACAAAACCCGATGTAAATGTATACTGACAAAAGTCAAGCCATTAAAGATTTAATAATAAAAAAATAATCCTGAACAGAAAATTTTAAATTTAGTTGATCATGAGTATGTGATCACAGCTGAGATTTGTTTTGGCAGATAAATTAATGTTGCACACAAATGAATAATAAGTGATTGAATCTGTGTTATTTATTCTCATGAATTTGTCTACATGGTTAGAAAATATGTACTATTAGCGAAATATCAATATCAGTTTTATTGCAGATGTTTGTGACAACTTTTTCAAACACATATTGTTTGACACAATTCGATTTATAATTATATATATAAGCAAAACATTTTGAGAAGTTATAGTTAATTACAATTATGCCACAGTAAAATTGAAAAAAAAGGAAATTATGTAGCTTTGACCTGAGAGCAGATATGTTAATTTGAGTACATAAATTACATCTATGGAAGGGCCCTATCCGAGTACTGAGTGTGATGATTTGCGTTTTGAAATGTCATATCCATCCGCATATGTTATTTAGCCAAGAAGTAAATAAGATGTAAAAGGTTTCTGTCATCATTTATCTCTCATACACTGACTGATAGCTTCTCCCCAATCTGGTAATAAATAAATACAAATATACATAATAAGTAATGAAACATATACAATAAGCAAAAATGAAAAATAATAAAATAAGCAAAAATTAAAAATAAATAAAATCTAATAATTAGTAAATAAAATTAAAAAAAAAAAAGTACCCTTAAGAACAACCGAAGTCCGAGATACAATTTAGAAAAGAGGAACAGGAAAAAAACTAAAAAAAAAATTGAAAAAAAAAGAAACAGCAAAACAATCTTTGTAACTCAATTTAGGATTTAAAAAAAAAGTCGATACAAACCTGAATTCTGTAACATAATTTGGAAGAGGAAAAAGAAAGAAAGTCAGATATGCCCTTGATACTGTTGGGAAATCAGATGACTATTTATTTATTTAACCCTTACCGGCTTCACCTATCTACCCAAAATAGTGTACGGCGCATGAAAGCCGGCACGGAATATTCACAAAGCAAGCATATCATAACATATCAAAACACAGTGTCATAAATCAAGGACATACAACATACATATCAACATTCAGAAAAATTAAGAAAGATACTGACAAAAAAAATGAAAACTAAAACAAAACTTTAATTACAATCGAATACAAAATAAAATTTTATTAAGAAAATGTTTTAAAAAACGCGATAAGAAAGACCAAAAAGGAATATAAAAAATTGTAAGGAAAAAAGTACAAGCAAATAAGCATAGAAAAAAATATATTAAGCAGTTACACAGTCTGAAAGTTAAGAGTTTATGAAGAAAAATCCTTGAAAAGTTTTGGAAATTGGGGTACAATAATCAGATAACTAGAAAGACATCTGATTCAGCATAGGGATGCATAATCCACGATATTTGGGATAACAAATATTTTTGCTATTGTTATTTTTAAATATCTGTTCTAAATGAGAGTGATTGAAATCACATATTTAATTTTTATATTCTTATTAAATGTATGTAAGTGCTTTGAAAAAAAAAATTCAATAAAAAATTTTCATTTGTTTTTATTAAAATTTCTGCAAAATTTTGTGTTTTTAGTTCTATATACTGTCAATAGATGGGACCTGTAGCGAAAACTACTTTAAAAAATATTTCCGATCAATTAAGTTAATCACAAATATTCCCATCAACACATTTCACTATTCAGAACCCCCTTTGCAGTGAATCACAAATCCGATCTTTTTCCGTTCCGATCGCAGTTAACTAAGCTTCCCTGTGAATATTTTTTTCGAACGATTATTGTGACTTTCTATTCGTTATATATTTGAAAACGCATATCACAACAAGAATGTTGGCTCTGTTGTATTGCTACAACATTTTATAAAATATCTAAATTTCTCATATTTTTAACTCCTATTTTTATTTCAAAAATATAAAAAACTAGATATCTTTTTATGTACTAGATATCTTTTTATGTACTAGATATCTTTTTATGTAATTTGAAAAAAGAAAGTTTACGAATCTTGTATTGAGGGAAGCCATTTTCTCTCCTTTTTCTACAAAGCAGCCATCTCAGTGTCACTCGTGTTTTGAAACAGAGGAATGTGTTTAGATTCAAAAACAAATCCATTCTCAGAATTCCGTCTACAGGGGTGAATGAACTGCCGAATGATAGAAATCTTCTTTTTCGCCCTTTGGCAATAAATAAAAACTATATTGGCGATGAAATCTGATCGCCAACAGCATCTATAAATGCAAACTCTCACAAATATTCAGGGCTTTTGCATTGATGAAATGACATCGAAAAGACGGTTGGTGGACAATCTACGTCTTCGATTAAAAAAAAAAAATGGTTGAACCGAACGGCAGAGAAGGGACATTTTAAAAAGAAAGAAAGGGTCACTGCCCTTCAATCTTGACTCCTCCAACACGGCACGCGACCCAACTACGGGTTGGACTAATTAACTGTCCCGAATGGTGAGGGACTCCAATGATTTACGCATGCTTGCTCCCTTCCTCAATGCAGTCCGTCTTCAGAGTTACCCCTTGTTGAATGGGCTCCTGCGGTGAGACATATTTGACCCAACGAGACCCCTCTCCACGCTTCCAAATCAGTATGGAGTTACAAATTGTATCACTCACCTTCCATGTAGGGCCAGGGAACCTGTTTCCATGCCCCGTGGAAAGCAAGACTGAAGCCGCCGGCACGCGGCCACATCAATTGATTCCGACAATTATCCCTCTATTCTGGAGTGCCTACCTCTGCCATGTGTAGCGGATGCAGTGACAAAAAACCGTGTCATCATACCCCACCAGGAAATGGTAAACAAAGCAAACTTCGGGCTCATCGGGACTCACTGAATTCCTTTTCTTTTAAAGGCCTTATTCCCCTACCTGTTTCTGTCTGATGTGGCACAACTCGTCTCTAGAACGCCAAATCCATGAAGTGCCTGGAAGGAGAAATCATCAATCTGCTTTTACCTGGTTCAAGAAAAACGTGCTCTGAATTCTGAACCTCCACCATGATGCGACTGTGTGGCATTTCTTTTACAACCCAGGCCCCTCTAAACTGTGGGGTTAAGAATAAACTAAAAGCGAGCCATCTACCTGTCCGAAAGTGGTGCAAAATACTGCCAAGATAAGTTCCCTTTTCTTTTATTGCATATATGTTGTTTTAATTGCTCGTTTATTCGCTAATAGGTTCTGAAGAAAGGTTTCCCGTTAAAGGGTTAGATGGGCTATTGTGAAGGATTTTATTGTATTCCTTTTATTGTGCATTATGCCCATTACTTTTAAACTGATTAAGAGTTGTATATAAATTTCAGCCTTTTGTTGACTATACTGAGATTTGTTGTGTTTGATCTATTATGACGAGTTTTGTGAAGGATATATGCATTTGAAGGTTATGATAAACCATATTTCCACAGCACTGTGTGATTATATATGAAATTGCTATGTATATAATCTTATAATAAATGTTTTGTTCATATAATCTAATGTGTTGAAGTTAATTATTGAGCATTCTGGAGTTAATATGAGGCAGCTGTATATTTCATAATGAACCTGTGGTTAAACTAAAAAAAAACTGACATTTTATTGTTTAAGAATTTGTTTAGGTATTTTGGTAGTGAAATAACTTTAATTATCAAAATGAGATTTTCTAACATTCTCAACACAACTCGCAGCGTAACTTGAAATACCAATGAAACTGCGAACCGTGACCGCAAAAAAAAAAAGATCTTCTTTCTAAGCACCAAAATGGGCTACCATTTGTTGACAGAAGATAGAATTAAAGATTAAAACTTAGGAAAAGTATATTAAAAAGGAATGAATATATTTTTTTAAAAAAATTCGAAACACTTTATGCACATTTAATTACCAATTATTGAATCACACCTTTTTGACAGTAGTATTCATCATTGGTATTTGTGATTTTTGGATATTGAGTAGTAA
Source organism: Araneus ventricosus (assembly GCA_013235015.1). Taxonomy (NCBI): domain Eukaryota; kingdom Metazoa; phylum Arthropoda; class Arachnida; order Araneae; family Araneidae; genus Araneus; species Araneus ventricosus. The sequence goes on along the minus strand of BGPR01003062.1, from coordinate 107,887 downwards.
ATAACAGTTCATCAAATATTCGTCTTCCCTAATTCAACAACCCCTCTCCCAACTTAAATATTAGTGGAAGGACGCTTATTCCCGATAGATTTTATTTGACCGAGCACATGCCAGGTTTTTTGTGGAACTGAGTCTCGTACCTCACTTCTCCGATTTCGAAGATTGAGACTTTACACCAGGTCAGCGTGACCTAGGGTTACCATAATTACTTTGGTTGAAATCCACTAGGCACGCCAGGTTTTAATCAAATTCTGGCTTTTTTGGGGGAGAGGTCAAAATATAGCATAAAATTCCTAAAGCTGCCGATCAACGACCCCCTTTTATAACACTAGCACAGAGTTTGAGGAAGTGAAAAAAATTTAAGACATCGGAATTAATATTGCATTGTCATCTAGTTCTGAGCTATGTTTAAAGTTTCAAGTCTCCAGCTCATCGGGAAGTTAGTTTTAAAATCGATTTCAAAATTTGAACAAGATATAGGGAGAGTGTGAACTAATAGTAGGAATTGAAAAAACTGATATGAAACCATAAGAAATTTTCCAATCTAGAAAGTGACGTGTAAGGTATGCATACTGTCTTACCTCCACGAGAAAAACCCTAGACACGCCGGTGGCGGTCGTTATGGAAACGGGATATTCCACTGCATTTTTGGGGTGAAGAAAAGGGCTTTCATTTGGCGCAGATAGAACCGGCGGAAGTCTCGTTTCGTTTTGTACTTCGGTCGTAAACGAATTCTTGCCTTACCAAAAGCGCTTAGTTCGCCAAATGTTGCGGCTGATTTTATATCCGTTTACCTCCATTCTTCGACTCGTCTACGTGAGGCAACCCTATTCAGGGTTTTTCTCCTGGCGGTAGGACAGTAGAATCTTCGTGTTCATCCGTTTATGTTTATAAAGGAAAATAATTATGCAGTGAACCCTTTTTACAGCGACCATCCTCCGTTACAAGGAAAATTGACTGCAAAGAGGGGTGCTCGCTCTAAAGGGGTATCATGTTTAGAAGTAAAAAATACGTGTTTAAACAAGTCATAATTCGTTAGTTCTGATAAAGCGAATTTTAAGAATAATCTGAAGTAAAAAGTACTTTATCGAAAACTTAAAATATTTTTTGGGAAAAAAAGATGCAGTTTGTATTTGCTGGATCTTTCGTCTTTCTCAGAGATAATTTTTTCAATCTTTTTTATTTGGAAAAATAAATCCTTAATCGTTTCAGCAGTAGTCATTGAGAAGTAGATAATAAACGTTAAAATTTTGAAATACCTTTTTGATGAGAAGATGACTTGGAAACCTCATCTAGATAGCGTAAAAGATCAAGTTCTTTCAATTCAATATAAATTATAAACATTTTTTAGAGCCACATGGGGGGGGGGGCAAAACCTCAAAATTGTGAAGGAAATCCACCTTAAAGCGGTTGTAAAATTTATACTCTATGATATAAAAATTTGATACAGGGACTTGGTGAAAATAAATCAAAATTTGATACAGATTCAAAGAATTGCATTACGCCAAATAGCAAAAACATATAGGACGGTTTTTTCGGAAGACCTGATAGGTCCTGACAGGATGCATTCCTTTGAACGTTATTGCCTCAAATGAAGTTGATAAATATAATCTGTTTAAGAGAGGAATGGTCATTGAAATAAAGAGCTCTACATATCAATAAGATGATATTAATATCATCAACAAATATGACTCTCTTCCATAGGAGTACACTAGTTTAAAATGGAGCCTCGCAGACCAGGGGGGTAAGATATTTGAAGATTTTCACGGACAGTTCTCAATTTAAAAACAGAGTTGGGTGTGGAGTGATACGTTTGGACCCTGAGGAGAATGTCAAATGGACGATTGAAAGACTAAATGAGAAGTCGGTGTCTTTACCACGAGAACATTTGCAATCCTAAAATCTGTGGAGAAAATTGTGAATTGTATCGAGGAGGTTTATATATTCAGTGATTCGAGATCCGTGCTAATGGCACTTGAATCTACTAGAAATCAGTCTCCAATTATAGCAACGATCAAGAAATTACTGAGATCTAAACCAAATGTTAAATTGAATTAGGTTCGAGACCACGTGGGCATAATTGACAACGAAATGAATGATCAAGTGGCAAAAAGAGCCGCTCAAAGAGATAGATCATGTTGAAAAAATTTCGATGTCCTGGGTCAAATTTGAACTGAAGACAAAGATGATGGAAAAATGGCAACATCGGCGGGAAAATTCACAAGGCTATATGGAATTTTTAAACAAGTTAATACTAGAAGGACTTTTATTTAAACATGTTGACAAACCATGGATGCTTTACATCCTATCAAGCATAGATTTTTTTTAGTAAGTCGGTGGATTGTAACTGTGGTACAGTAAGCCATTATATCTATGATTGTCCCAAGTACAAAATATTAAATTGAAATATTTTCCATGTGAATTTCACAAAATAGGTATTTTGGACTTGGTTGCCCATCCAAAAGCCAAACTTGGACTTCGCCTGATGGTTCAGGGCATTTTTTCTAAGTATTTGTATGAATTTTGCTAAGATTTTGCTCTGTGTTTTAAAGATTGAAAAAATAGTGTACTTTTAATCAATTCTGACTCTTTAACTAATCTTAAATTTTTTGGGGGGGGCCTTGTGTTCTAAATTTGCTGGACACTTTCAAAATTATAAGACTTAAAAATTGTTTTATGGTCAAGAACACCCCTTTTAAAGACGGCTCATGGTTGGAGCTTGGCGTGGTTAGTTCCTGTATTTGGGTGGTGGTGGTCAGTTTTATCTGTAGGAGGCAGCTCCACCATGTCCGCCTGGTTACTTGCTGGAGCAGTTTTTCCTCGGCACAGCATCAATTATATCCAGATACTTAGGCAGGATGGATATTTTTATTTCTGGTTACTACAGCCCAATCTTTTGCTTTATGATTTTGCAATGTTTGGTGACAACATTAAAGCTCAAAGTACAGAATAATTACTGAACATTGCTCTCAAACATGGTTAATATGAAGGAGAGAGCCCGTAAATTTTTATGCACTGAAATAAATATCTGAACAGTTATGGTATTTTGGAGCTACAGTAAATCTTAGCAATTCCAGGTTTATTGGTTTGTTTATTGAGTACATCTCATACATTTATTTATACAAAACAATGGGTGTATAAAAATTTCATTAATTACAAATAATTTACAATAACTGAGATTGAAATATTAGCGAGTCAGTACACATTCTCTTTGGTTGACAGAATATCACAAACTAAAGGCATATCCTAGAACAAAAAATATGCATTAAAAAGTTGATGAAGCAACATCATACACATAAGGAACTCATGATAACAGTCAATAAATATAACCTTGTATTATTTTCACAGGGTGGCTAGAGAAACTGTGAAAAAAATTTCACTGATTTACAGCTATTAATTATATTAGTTTCCTGGCTTTCTCCCTACTCAGAATCACTGTATGTGTACAATATACATTATTAAAAACACTTTTACAAGTTATTTAATATGAATAAAAATATTTTTATGAAATTTAATTTTAAAAAATGGAATGAACATCCTAAAAAAATCTATCAAAACAGTATATTACATTTCTTATATGTAAAAAATACTGGAAATTTTAACAATATACTTTAAATTCTAAAACTGCATAAGAATTCTAAGAAATATTAAAACTATTCTTTGCAACACAAGTTAAATTATGTTAACAGTACAGGTTATTATGATCTTTGCTCAAAACTTTAAAACAGATCAATAACTAATTAGTGGCCTTTGCATAGTACCAGAATAACATGTTGCAGCATAATTATACATACCTAATAATATATATTTTAGCAAAGATTTAAAGAAGAAAAACTACGAAAATATTACTTCAATTCTTTATTCTTTAACAAATTATAAGAAATTAATTGCTCTAATCAAAAACTTTTACTTTTATAAATGAATATAAGTTTTTTTTTTAAAAATTCCAATTATTATTACAAATAATTCTAGACATAAGATACTAATTTATATATAATAACTGAAGTAACAAATAACTATTAATTTTCCCTGACTTTTCCAGATCGATAATTCTCTGAATTTTCCCTGATATCCCAGTTCTGTCGCCACCCTGTTTCATCATATTCTAAACTAGCCGAGATAACTGGTGTTGTACAACATTAAAATATTTTCATGTCTTTTATTAATAAAAAAAGTAACTCATTTAATTATGATGAAACATTTAATCACATCTTCTTTATGCTTCAGTTGCATAGTGAGGGCAACTGTTGCCTGGGGTGAAGTATGATGTTTTTGCTCCCAATTGTGACCAGGGTATGGCATTTTTTTCGCTCTCCACATCGTGTTTAACTTTAAAAAGTGACATAGAACAGAACACTGCCCTCATACCTCTGCGCCTGTAATCATTATGGCTACTGAATGGTTGAATGTGTATGAAAGCGTCACCTTTATTAAGGATTGAAAAAAATACATATAGGCTATTTAAGTGCTGAGGATGCACAGATAAAAAGAATACATTTCAACCACAATGAAAATACACAAACAAACATTGCAAACACAGAAGTACATGAATTTTGTACACTGAAAAAAAAAGAGAATTTTTTTTTTAAAAAAGTCACCGACTTACAATGTGATAAAGACTACAGTTACCACATCAAATCTGCTGTTGCCGACTGTGTAGTCGTGTGCAAGAAAGTAAAAATATATTGAATAATCAAAATCCTCTAATCGCATGCAAGTTTAATTTTTAATTAAATTGAAAGTATCATTTGCATCAAACAATCTTTAAAAACTTCTGAAAGCTAATTTTTTTCAGTAACTTATTAAAAATTTTAAATAATAATAGACCATTTAATTAAAAACTGTGAGTGGTAACTTGGAGGCAAATAAATAGCAAGACTGAAAATATTTACATTATTTTCATTAAATAGGAATGGTACCACTTAAAATAAAATAACCTTTTACATATATGGGAAATATATTTTTAATTAATAAAAAATAACTATTTAATTGATTGTCACAAAACTTTCACTAAAATCTTCCTCATGCTTCATAGTATGTATGAGCAAAATTTGAAGAAAATCTGTTCAGTAATTTGAATTTCTATAGCATACAAACCACTTATGAGTTTTACTCTTATTTATATGGATAAAATATCATTTCATGCAACTACAGTTTTGTATGAATCTCTTTATCTTATGCTATAGAGGGACGAGACTCAAGTTTGTGTGTAGTGCTGCTGAAGAATCCATTCAATTTTAGGAACCATTTTTTATTAGGCTATGTTCCACAGCACAGAACATTAAAGTTACAAGACAGAGAACAAAATCACGAGACAAGCACATAGACTAGAATGACAGAGAGGCATCATGGGAAAGAGATGTCTCCAGTAGCGCCACCTACCATAGAAAGGAGAAGGCAGTTGATTGTAACCGCTACAATGGCTTAAAAAACTTTTTCTGTGAAACAAAAGGCATCTAATTTTAAAGAAAACATAAGAAAATTTTAAATTTACTTATGATAAGTAGAGAAGGAAGGAGGAAAAAAAAAAAAAAAAAAGATTTAAATGAATGTAAACAAATGAAAATTCACATTAGCACAGAAGAGGAAAAGAATTTGGAAAAATATAAATCGAATTAATGAATGAAAAAAAATTAAATAAAGCCTGGAAGGTTAATTTAACTGCTATAAAATTCTAGGTTTATTACCCAGCCTCATGCGGGATAGGCTCAAGCTATTATTTATTTATTATAATTAATTTCATTAATCCTGTTATCACAAATTTATTTCAACACTTGGCTATTTACACTATTTTCTGTCTTTCTGAAAAAAAGGCAACAGAAATACAAATATTTGATTTAATTACACTCCACTACAGTTTGGCCAATGACACTGTGAATATGATATGTACACCAGCAGGAGTGGTCTCCCTTAAACTTTCTCTTATACTTACTAAGAGGAGATTCGTCAAAATCTCGAGTTCAAATTTTTTGACAATTACAATACTTTCTCTTTGAATACTTTGTATATGAGAAAGGAAAAAAAAAAAAAAAACCTTGAAATTAAATACCTGTTGCCACGTTTATAAAAAAAAATATTACTTTGAAGCAGGTGCAATAGAATAGACAATGCAATGAATACTAAAGTGAAAATTCTGCTTTAGTTAATTTCCCAAGAAAACAATTTATACTATTACAACCGTAACAACTGCAAAAGCGAGAGAGTAAAAGATTTGCTGAAATAATGAGATCGGTTTTAATTTTATTTACAAGAATAAAAACATTGTTACACTTCATGTTTGAAAACATTAGTAATATCCCGCAGTTTTCAAATGTTGTGCGCCGATACACAATATGGCGCATAGTATGAGATTATACAGACAGTCAACACTTCAACGGATTTGGTCCAAAATTTGATACGGACCTATATTCATGATAATAAAACTGTGTACCAAATTTCATCCCTATAGCTTTAATAGTTTTTGAGCTATCATGTTCACAGACATCTTTCCAAAATTGTATTTTTCGGACTCGGGGAGGTCTAAAACGTGGAGATTCGTCAAAATCTCGAGTTTGAATTTTTTGACGATTACAATACTTTATCTTTGTGTATGAGGAAGTAAAAAATTAGACAAAACATTGTATAGTACATAAAATAACATCAATGGCAAGATTGCTTTTTTTTATATCAAAAAAACTCTTTGCTGTTTAAGGTGATATTACAAATCATTTTCGTGTTATAAATATTTCAAAAGTTTGTAGCAAAAATGCCAAAATTCAAAATAATTTATTTAATTAAATATCTTAAGAAATAATTACTTTTGAAAGTTGAGAATAGACAGTTGATTTAGAAATGGACCCCCCAAAATGGCATAAGCAAATTTCATGTTGCTACTATACACCATTTCGTAGGAGTTTAGATCACAAACATATATTTGCTGTTTTATATTACAGATTACAGTGCTTCATAAGAAATATAACTTCTGTTCTAATTTTCTTATTTTGTCAGAAGGTAATAATTTTCACTAATTCTGAGTGTTTAAGTTAGTGAATAATTTCACTAACATTTAACAGAGCAAAAAAATTATTCATCAAAATAACTCACTTACATTTGTAATTGTATGTATAATTAAACTCAGAGCATAAGTGGCTTTAATTTGGCAGCTGGTTTCAGGATCATTGTCTATGACACCTAAAAAGAATACATTTTTCATTTAATATAAAGTAATTTAAAATAAAATTTGTCGTCACTAGATATTAAATATTTTCTCATTTGGATTACAGAAATATATCCTGACCCCATCTCTGCACAAGAAAATTTTCTGTGACACCAAGTGTTTTCTGCGACTTTTCTTATGAATAAAAAAATACAGCAATCAATAATGCTAAATGGGACAAAATATATTTAAATGTAGTCGTTTGCAAAATGCCTCAAATCAAGACAGCTTCCTGCATTGATTTTGTTTATTAATATTGAAAGAATCTTTCACAAGCACTTTCTTCACCCCAAAATACAGCTATACGTGGCCCTGTTTGGGGTTGAGAGGCATAATTTAAAAAGTACTAGAGTGAATTCAATGAAGAAAGTTTAAATTAAAATGCTGAAGTGAACTGAGGCTTTCCATTATAACATATCTCCAATGATATTTTATTTGTTGTGAATGAATAATTATAAACAGGGTGATTCAAAAGACCTTAGACATACAGACTTTACAGGTAGGTCAGACATACAGAAACAAATCATTTTTACAAAGGAACATGGGATTAAAAATGCAAAGAGAGATCACTAGCCTTAGTGGGAGGGGGTCGCATACAGAGTAGGCCAGCGAGCTATTTCTTACTGTGAATTTTTGATTATTCCTCACTGAGCCATCTGCCTCCCTCTAATCTAATAGGAGCATCCCTCGAGTACAATGCGTCCAGCCAATTTGTTCAGTCTGACTTCCAATCTAAGTATTTTCTTTTGCACTCGTATCACGTCGGCGAACTCAGTACGCCAGAAACTTGTGCGCTGTCATTAGATTCGAAGAGAAAGAAAGGATGGGCACACGCAGAAAAACTGATAAGTTAGATACAGTGAGAGCATTTTTCAGCTCTTTCAATGAAAACTGCCAAAAATGCCTTTCATGGGAGATGCTCATTTATTCAACATATGCCAAATAAATTTTCTTCTTTTTATATCTTATCTGTCATTCTTTTTCTCTATTTCTCTCCAATATGGTTCCTGAACAGATCAGAGTAATAAACCGAGAAAAATGGATTGAAATATAAATCAGAGGGTGGAAAAAACGACCTCGCATACTCTATATGCCGCTCCCCCCAAATTCTGCCATACGGTAGCCCCTCCCATGAAGGGTTAACAGTGAAATAACTAAAAGGAAAGGACACACCAGAAAAAGTGTACAACAAAGGTTTAATGGAATACAAATTTACAACAGCACAACATAATTGTAGTATAATTAACAACATTACAAGTTGTC
>BGPR01003062.1:53432-99419 GCA_013235015.1 Araneus ventricosus | reverse complement strand
GCTCATGATGATAAATGCGTCGCATGTTGTTACTCATGCAACTGGGTTGTTGTGCCACTGAAAATTTGTATTCCTTTAAATCTGTGGAGTATAGTTTCATCTGATAAAGCTTTCCTTTTACTTAATTCAGTGGCAAAGAGCAATCGCCCTTTTGTATTTGCAACCTGATGATCTGTTGTAAAAATGATACGTTTCTATTTGCCTGATCTATCCTTTAATATTGTATAAGGATTTTTGACCTATATGTCCTACTGTTGACCTTTTATTTTTAGACATCTGTTACTAACAACTAAGGAGATTACATATCAACTATTTTTTGGGTATAACTTTTATTTCCAATCTATTTCAATTTAGACAGCATTATCATCAAGAGAAATGGAGTCAGATTTTGAAGTAAAATTTTATTCTGAGCTTCTGTAATGCAAGTATTAACAGTATTCACAGAAATATATTAATAAACAAAATTAAGGAGATTGGGGGATAGTATATCCTAGTTTTAATAAAAATTTATGTAAACCAGGGAAATTTATGATCTGAAAACATACGGAATTCTGTAACAAACAAATACAATTTAATTTATCAGTTTTATAACCATAAATGGCATTCATTAAATATCATGAAATCTTGAATTTGTCCCATTTTGATCTAAAACAATACAGAATATTACATTTGCTACCATTTAGTTTTCAAAATGTACTTGATAAAAATTAATAAACCCTATTTTTTAAGTTAATACTGGATGGTGAGAATTAAGGTATTAGGAAATGAAAATTTTAATATGTTCAATTTTGATATAAGACAACATAGAATATATTTACTACCATTTAATAAAAAAAATGTACTTAATAAAAATTAATAAACCACATTTATTGCATAAATAGTTTTTTGAAGTAAGCACTGGGTAGTTAGAATTAAAGTATTCCTATTCAGAGAGAGAGAGAAAAAACACTGACCACAAGAATGTAAAATTTTCATGCTATGCATTTTAGAAGATGGGAAAATGAATGATACAAAAAGTTTCCAAACATGATTGCTAAAGGGAGATAGTTGATCAGTCCTTACAATAAAAATAATATCATCCTTGTTGTATAATCAATCAGTCACACCCATGATGCAAACAGTTTATGAAGTGTAAGTGGCACAGGATAGATACTAACAATTGTCACAAACATATAAATATGGCAAGTTAACTTATTCTTATAATAAAAGTGGAATGTGAAAAATGATCATTTTTTTCAGGTATTTAACTTGTTTGTCTTTTTGTATGTCATTTGTCTCCCCAGATTCTGAAAACCACCGAGATTTGGCATTTTTAAAGGCCACTAGTTTTTTCTCGACAAAGTGCCGAACAGAGAAACTTTAATTCTAAATCGCTGTATACACTTGACTAATTAACTATAAACAGATGTAAATAAATTTAATAAAATCAGATTTTAAAAGCAACTTTTACTAACGTACTAAAAGATGGAATTTTTTAAATTTAATTATTTTCTACTTTTCAATCTTTAATTTATAATTCAGAATTATAAATGTTAAGGACTTTTGAAATCCATTTTTCTGAAATTCGGTATCACTGGCACAGAATCAAAACTTAATATAATTAATGATTAATTCATAATTAAATTATGAAAATATTAAAATAGTGTACTGTTATTGAGAACAAAAAAATATACAAAATTACCAAACTCTAGCACATTTGGAAGTGAATAAAAAAACTGTTATAAAATTTCAATGGTTGAAATATGGAACAAGTCAAGGTAGGTAGCAAATTTTGAACGTACTTTGCAACCATTCCTTGCTTTCAAGCACCAAGGAAGTCATGTCATCTGAAAATAAAAGATATCCAGGCACACTTGTAAACACTGCAGCCATTGCAAAGATGCAAGCTTCTCTAACAAACCTAAAGAAAGGATAAAGAGACAAATTAATAACTAATGATATGTATTTGTGTATGTGCATTTGTGTAACTTATAAATTGAAGTGATTTTGTATGTAATTTATAACTTGTAGTAAATAGGACATTGATAATAATGAGGTTTATGATTTTAACAAATTGAAAAAAAAAATCAAATATCAGGAAAAGAATGGAAGGAAAAAGTAAATTTTGTTGGCAGCAAATTTAAGGATGGTGTTCTGTTAAGCATAATAATTTTAATGCTGTAAAAGAGAAACAGAGAAAATCATTAAGATGGTAATACGTAGATAACTCTTGATTTTTACTGAATATTTTAAATGGATTTATCAGTTGCCTGATGACATTTTTTAATGGATTTGAAGATAGAACCGTATCTGCATTTCATTTAGTTATATTTACATCCCATTTTGAAGCAACCCGAGGGCTATATGGGGATGGACCTCACAATTTTGAATCACAGTCAGATGACGAGGATGAAACCCGAGCTGGCAAACCATCTCCAAACTTCTACACCACACGAGCAGAAGGACATTCGGCCTATGACTCAGATTTAACCTGCAACAGACCCACATACACGGTAGATCTTTAGTGGAATTGGATTTCAAACCTGGAACTCTCCGGCCCCGAACTTACCACTAGACCACCACGGCCCTAAACTGTATCCGCGAGCAAATAGTTTAAAAAAGCACACAGAGTGCTTATAACTGCATCAAGTGAAATTCTGAGAAAATAGGTGGGAAAAAATGTTTAAACTACAATTCTAAATTTAAGGAACCAACTTGGAAATTTAAATTACCCATGTAATATAAGTTACATCATATTTATTTTACTTAAAAAGTTTAAAAAATAATAAAAAAATTCATATAAAAAAGACTGCATTGAATCCATATAAAAAACACATTGAATACACTACACCAGAATACCATACTTACATATCTGAATGATTTCTCACATCAGCTAGAAAATGCAACAATGCTTGACCCATATTCTGGCATATCTGTGGAAAGAGTAAAAAACTTTTTTCAGGAAAGTAATTTTCTTACCAAACAGTAGCCTTGAAAAGATTAATTGTAACCCAATAACATAATGTTTTCAACTTCTGGGATACCTTCTAAGACTTTTGAGGAAATAGGACATTTTCAAACTAAAATTTTATTTATATATATGAAATGTATCCGTTATTGTAGTCGTTACATAACAAAGACAGGCCGAGTTATCAACTAATTTCTTTTTATTATCGGAGAGTGACGGAATGTACGTACACCACGCTTTGAGTTTCATGCCAAAAAGAGAACAGAAGATCCCTGCTTTTTCTCAGGTAGGGATTTGACAGATAGACATGTTATCAAAGTGAAGGGAATAATAGCTATTTTTACCATATTACGCAACTGTTTTAGGGAAAATGCATGGCGGCAATAAGTCGCTGATTTCGCGAGTTGTGTGCGCGTGGAAACGATTAAAATATTCTTTTAGTAATAAATATGCCAAAACGAGAGATTTAATATACCTAAAGAGCGAGAAAAGAACAAAACTGGAGTTTTAGAAAAGTGATTTTGGAATACATTAAGATTTTAAAATATATAATATTAGAATTCGAAATAAAATTAAGCGAGATTATTACATATAGATAATGAATTAAGGTTCAAGTAACTGCTGTTGAGGTTGGACCTAAGCTACATTCTCTATACGTAAGCAATTGAAAGAGGTAAGTGTCCCACGTAGAACTGGAAGTAAAACATTTAGATACATTTTGAGTTATAACAATGCTTATGATTTTTTTTTTTCCTTTTTGGAACTCGAAGCAATCCCCTTTTTATTAGAGTAATGGATGATTTTTTTTTGCATCACACCACTTGTAGGACAAAGTGCCCTTTACTCCAGGCTATTTTCAAGCCTTTTTGAAAAGTGCCATGTAATCAACAATGGCACCATTATTTGTCTCTCTGACACATTTCTCGGGAATGTACAGCATTTAAACATTTTTTAAAATTTATTAGCTGTAAAATCCACTTATGTTTTGCTCTCAGGAGACCTCATAAACTACTTAATGAAAAAAAAATGACTCAAAGTAATGATATCAGTTTGTTATTTTCATGGTGAAAAAAAAAATCAACAAGAATCTAAGGGCTACTTGGAGCCACTTTCTGAATGGATCCAAGTAACCCCAATTTTATGTTATCAACACACTATTCGTTCTAATAAATTTTACTGCGTTAAGAAGATCCCTATCTAGCTAAAACTATTGCCATTTTGTGAAAAAGTTTGCATAAAATTAATAGCTTTTTACCTTCTGTTTAATTCCAGTATACAAAGATGGGAAGGTGGAAGTTATTAGGTTACAAAAACTCACATTCTTATCACAAAACAACATAATTTCAACAAGAAACAAATGGAAAGACCAGAAATGCAATCTAGCATCTCAGGCATTAGTTAGGGCTGCTATCTGCTGGATAAATGGTGAATCATGTCTACACCTTCAAGTTAGCAGACTCGGGACAATTTTGGAATTATGTCTGTCTGTGAACACAATAACTTGAAAACTATTAGATCTACAGGGATGAAATTTGGTATGTGATATTTACACATAATTTGTAGGTTTCTAACAAATTTAGGACAAAGTCCATCTACGGCAAGTCTGTCTGTCTGTCCATGTTCATGTGAACAAGATAACTCAAAAACTTGAATAACTAGAAAGATAAAATTTGGTATACAGTTTTGTCAACAGAATTGTAGGTCCATATAAAAGTTTGGACCAAATCCGTCAAAGGGTTGACTGTCTGTCGGTCTGTATAATCGCATACTTTTGAATGCAATAACTTCTTAACAAAATTACTCAGATAAATTAAATTTAGTACGTGGCCTTCTTACCTTAATTGCAGATTTGTGTCCAATTTTTTTGTCAATCGGTTAAAAAAAAAAAAAAAAAAAGGCATTCAAATTACAAATTTGTTTTTTTTAAAACTTATGCAACCCTATTGCGTAATCACACAGGCTTCTAATTTCAACTCTACTTCCGCCTTGAACGTCAAACCACGAAACTCACACTGTGATGTTTCACTTATTTTTTTTCTCCACTGCGTTAGGGAAGCTTGTTCATTTTACTACCTTTTAGCTTATTTTTTCTCTACATTTGTTAGGGAGCATACAAGAAAGTTTAGGGGAGGCCACTCCTGCTGGCTTGTTTTGAGTTCAAGTACACCCAGGGTCCAAGTAATTTCAGTTTGTGGTAAAACCAAATTTAAATAAAAATGTATAAAAAAAATTGTAAAAACAAATACACTCTCCCAATCCAAAATTTCAGATAATCCAATTTAAAAATTTTTTTTTTTTATTTTCTGAAAAAAATTTATTAAAAATGAAGAAAAATAACAACCAGGAATTAAAAACAAAGCCGGTATTTATTTCTAACTTAAAAGAAACATTTGAATTGGTATTTAAGAATTAATACAGCACCTTATTTAATAGAAACAAAATCAGTTATCTTCTTTTGACGTAAGGAACTAAACCTGCTCAACGATGCGAAGCATAGCTAGCTCTTTCTGTACTCTTTTCACAGAGTACCCAAAGTCAACACTCTACTGCATTTGGTACATCAAGAGTCTTTTACCAAATTTCCCGGATAATCCAAATTTCCCAGAATCTGAACAGAGGTCAGCCCTAATTAGTTTGGATTTACAAGGCTCTACTTTACTTCAAGAAATTCACTTAATACACCAACCTTATGTTACAAAATGTGTGATTTTTTTGTTAACTTCAAAACACGAAGTTATTTTCTAGGTATATTTGCATACAATTTTGGTATTGCTATAATAACAGAAAAGCAATATTGGCACTTTTCAATCAGAGTGACCCCAGAAAAAATCTTAGTAATAACTCACCAAATCTTACAGATAATCTCAATTTCTAATGCTAGACACTATGGAATAGCACCGACATTCAAGCATGGTGGCAACTAGGACCTTTCTGAAGTAATAGTATTCTGTTAGCAGTGTAGCAATTATCAAAATATAACTGCTACCCTGCTAACAGAAAAGTATTCTTTTTTACTTTTTTAAGTTGTTCTTAAATACAAGAGTCATTTCTAAATAGTAAATGGTGGCAATTTTTTTTCCGATTGTGACATTTAAATACTCACAGGTATATTTGCAGATGCATGCATAACAACTCCCAGAGTATACACTAAGCGCCCTAGGACATAACTGTCTTCTCCAAAAAGCTTTAGCATCTTGTTTGTCCTGAAACATGAGAAAACAACTTTTAAAATATCAAATATCAGTGATAATCACAAAGCAATACAATTTCAAGTTTTTCAAATGAAGTAATCAAGTATGTAATAAATAGCAAACCAAGTATTCATAAAGTCCATATGAAAATTTAAATGTTTATATATTTTAAATGTCGTTGGGTTAAATAATAAATTAATTAATACAAGAACATTTGATTTTAGTTCATGGAAATTTTTGCATTTTGTCACAAGTGATGGCTGTGCTTTTCATAAATTTTCATGTTTGATGTGCCAAGAGGGAAAAAATGTTGTTTTATATAAAGGGGACCAATGTATTAAAATTTTAGGTTTTAGTGTCAAAATTACACTAAAACCAGTAAAAATTCAAAGCCTTCATATGATAAGGATTTAATTATCCAAGCATTGAATTAGGAAGACATGATTAAAGCAAGTAACAATTTTAGTTGACAGTATGAACAAATTATGAGGAGTTCGATCATCACTGAATGATTTAATAAACATTTCTATATGTTTTAGAGCTATAAAAAGAGCTTATGAAGTTAAAAAAAACTTTTTTCTATAAACTTTAAACTAAATATAGAATTTTACTAGACAATACAAACTAAATTTTGTTCAAATAGACATAATTATTATTGTCACTGACTACAGAGATTTCAAAAAATTATTGCAATACAGTAAAACTTCAATTAACCGTCACCATCGATTCCAAGGCTGTGATGGACAACTGAACAGACAGATAACAGAAAACTCTTAATGCATATTTACAATAGCATGATTTCACTGCTGCTTTGGGATGAAAATAAAATTTTTTAAAAGTGAATAATACATACGTTTTATTTAATTTTACCAAATGAACAATGTAAACTTCTATACAAGAGTAGTAATGTACTGTAATTTATGGTAATACTACAAGGTCCGTTCGAAAAGTTCGGAGAATGGTCCCATAGTAGAATAACCGCGCTGGTTCGGATGCTGCTCTCACGCAGACGCATTGAGAGAGATGGCAACTAGTGCCCCCTAGCGTCTAAATCACGATAGTTAAGCAGAAGTGCGCGCTACAACCAATTTAACGAGTCAGCGTGAGAAGGCGCGTCACTGCGAAATGGAGCAACGCATGAACATTTTTGCTTCAGATTAGGCACAATGGTGACGGAGACACACGAAATGTTAGTGAAAATGGACGCAGTGAGTAAAAAATGTGTTTTTGAGTGGTTTAAATGCTTTAGAGACGGAAAGGTAGATGTCAAAGATCAGCCGCGTTCCGGTCGACCACCAACAAACAGAACTCCAGACAACATCGAACGAATGCGACGGATGCTTGCGGATAATCGACGGCTGTCTTTGAGAATGATAGCAGAAGATTGAAGATAAGCCCAGACAGTGTGAGCAACATTATTCACGAACATTAGCAAAAGCATAGGAAAAAAGTCTACACTTTTCCGACATTACTCAGATCCAGCAACGTGTGACAACGGTGCTCCGAGCAATACCGAAAGAAGAGTTTGCTGTCGGTTTCCAGCAGCTGTACAACCGATGTTAAAAGTGTATTGTAACTAATGGTGATTACTTTGAATGCTAGTAAAGGTATTTTGTTTGTATACATTGTTTCCTTTATTTTATGAGACCATTCACCGAACTTTTCAAATGCACCTTGTATAAACCTACGTTACTTTTTGCGTTTTACACGATGACAGATAACAGAAACTGATAGTTAAAAGAGTGACAGTCAAGTTTAACAGTAATCAACATCCAATCCTTATGTTAATGAAAACTAAATGTAACAAAAGGCTATTTAATTGATGTAACGATATATTGAGTAGTATTCCTATTATGTCAACTTGAATTATCATTTACTATATATTTAAGAAAATTATTGAGTATCAATAATAAACTGAGTAGCTTTTCCATACTGTCAATATGAGTTATTACAGTCTATAGAATTGTCACTGATTATAGAAATACAAAAAATTATTGCATTATCCAACAATCAATTCATCATACATAACTGAAACATAAATACACCTCTCTTTAATGATTCGGTACTTTTCCGTTAGCCGGGCGCAAGCGAAAAATCGCCAAATAATGTAGAATTCCGCCAAATTTCTTACAACTATTCTCTTGGCGACTTGGCTCACAATTGGCGAGATTTGCACCCGGCTAACAGAAAATCGCTTCACTTGGCGACTTGCCTTGCGTTTGGTTCACAAT
Organism: Araneus ventricosus; assembly: GCA_013235015.1. Classification (NCBI taxonomy): domain Eukaryota; kingdom Metazoa; phylum Arthropoda; class Arachnida; order Araneae; family Araneidae; genus Araneus; species Araneus ventricosus. Next base: position 91,050 of record BGPR01003062.1, on the reverse strand, counting down.
TGTCGACATTTGCGCCCGGATAATGGAAAAATCGCTTCTTGGCGACTTGGCTCGCGTTTGGTTCACAATTGTCGACATTTGCACCCGGATAACGGAAAAATCGCTTCGCTTCTTGGCGACTTGGCTCGCGTTTGGTTCACAATTGGCGACATTTGCGCCCGGCTAACGGAAAAGTACCAATGATTCTTATATAAAAAAGCACACAAAGAAAATAAAACAGATGAGCCTGAAATTGCATACTTATCATATTTGGCCATCAAAGGGAAGAAAAAGTAACCAGCTACAGTACTGAATCGATTCTCCAACATCTCTGGCACTGTATTTCTTTTTGCCTGAAAAACAGGCAAGTAGCTATATCAAGCAGGTTCCAGTTTCCCATCAAGGAATAACAAAACTGTTTCTTTCTCTCATTCATTTTGAAAATGGAGTCAATTCATGCTCAAGTAATGCACATCAAATGCACTACTCCAATTTTATTTGGAATTAAGATTCTAAATTTTGCAAATTTAAGAAATTACAAGCATTACAACCTTGTTTGTTTGATTTGCAATAAAGAATTTACTTATCAAAATCCATTTTATCCTACTAGCTCACTAATTTGCATTTAAATTTCATTTCAATGGCATTTAAAACATGAAACAATAAAAGAATACTTCATATAGTGTAATAGTTAAAAAAAATCATTCAATATTATGAAATCCGGAAAAAAAAAAAAAATGCTATCTTATTCATAGTCTAAGACAGCTCACGACAATTTTAATAAACCATCACATGGGGAAAATAGCATCTTGACATTAAATTATATATAAATTTTAAAAAAATGATTTTTTCATTTAAGGATTTTAAGTAAAGGAACAAAATAAATACTTTTGTAATGTGACGCGTTTTAGCTGCTACTCTTTGATCAACAATGGTCTTCCAAAGCTTTTCAGTTGATGCTGAGAACTTGTCTTCAGATGATGAAATTGGCGGTTCGGGTTTTTTCGGTGATGATTTTGGTTGAGACAGCAACTGGCTAGAACTAGCAATGACCTAAAACATATTGCTGCTGTAATATAACTATTTATAACATCCAAAAAATTACAAGTAATCACAGCATTGCTAATATAACTTTAATTAGTCTGGTTACTTTAATTGAATTAAGATTGATATATCATTCTGAAGATGCATGAGGACTGTTTAAGGAATGATCTTGTAAATTAGGAATATGATCACATGACATCAAAGCCAGTGGAGGAACATTTTACCCCAATAGATAGGCACCAGGGCTGCATGCATGGGAGATCTTTGGGGAAATTAGGTCTCAAGCAAGTGAAACTCTGGTCCTAAAGCCAAAACTCTGACATTAGGTTACTACTGTCCTCAATATCATGTTAAAATATTCGGTTTAAATAATGATAAACAGATAGAAATCATTTTATTGTAAAAAATGCATCATGTTTATTGGTTTCATGTTTAGTAGGTCTGAGCTTGAATAAAGCAGGAGGTCAACTAAAGATAGACAAAGACAACAATTACAAAGTGATACAAGAAAAATTGGTAGTTACGTATTAACGCCACCGCAGCTACAGATTGGCGGTAATGCGCCAATAAAGAGATTGGCAGCACTTAAAAACCGCCAAATCTGTAGCTGCGTTGGCGTTAATACGTAAGCACAAAAACCGCCAAATCTGTAGCTGTGTTGGCGTTAATACGTAAGTACAAAAACTGCTAAATTGGCGGCACTTAAAAACCGCCAAATCTGTAGCTGCGGTGGCGTTAATACGTAAGTACCGAAAAATTAAATAAATTACAGAGGTCCTTCACAAATATCAATTTAATGAAGAGAAATAAATAAATTTTCACATATAGAAACAACTATAGCAGTCTAAATATTATTAATAACTGCACTAGTGCAGTTAAAAGTTCACAAATAACAGTTAAACAGAGGAAAGGCTTTCAGAATGTCAGCTTTCCACTAGGGATTCCTGTGTGGCAAAAATTGTAGGATTTATATTCTATATTGAAAAATTCAGGTAAAAAATTAAGTTTCAACAACTTTCTCAGTGTTAGTGAATTAGATTAACATCCTGTTATAAAGCTACACGAGGTTACCACACCACACTGAACCTTGGTCAGATGACAAAGACAGTACCCGAGATGTCATGCCCTCTCAAAAACAACATACCAAGGGCAAGACATTTGCCCCCAGTGGATTTCAGCAGGTATAAGGCCATCTTGCATAGTAGAATCATGTTTTGAGCCTCTGACTCAATGGTCCCAAAGCTGAGACTGTACCATTAGACTACCACAACACAACTTTCACTTTGGTATTAAGCATTGGCTAATTAACATTTAAGCTAAGATTTTCTTTAAGTGCATGATACCAACAAACTACAGCAAAAAAAAAATAATAAATTACAACTGATTAAAAAAATACTATAGTTTGAAACAAAATGTTTAAAATGTAGAGAAATAATAATAATAAATTTTATGTTGTGTTGCAAAACATCAGTAAACAGCAGAAACATTTTAATGTGTATTTAATTAAAATCTTTATTTTCCATATTAACACAATGTCTAATTTTAAAATGGAAACTGGCATAAAGTAATTAAATTAAAAATAAGTCAGCATTATATAAAGAAAAAAATTTTAATGAAAAATTAACACATACAATTACGCAGAATGCTAGTCGATTTTTAAAGTGAAATATCAAAAAGTTTTTTAAAGCTAACAAGTGTCAATGAAATAAAATTAGAATATGGCTCTTACAAATAATAATAAAAACCACTGCAAACTATTCAAAGAGTGTCAGTTATCTGGAAATATCAGATTTAGAGTGAATTTATTACATTAAAAAAAACTTTTTAGGCATTAAAAACAATTCAAGAATATTCCTTTGAGTCTCTTCACAGAGTTCCACAGGTAATTCTCACATGTTTCACACAAACATACCTTACATTTTAAATCTAATGAACTTTCATATTTTCATCATTTTTTAATATCTCTTATGGTTGAATAATTTCAATGTCATGTAAATGCTTTACAAAAAGCATAGAACATTAAGAATAAAATCACAAATGTATGTGGAAATTTATTAAATTACCTCCAAGATGTCCAATCTTTGCCGTATATTGTAATTATCTTCATAAAACTGTGAAGTAAGATACTCCGCCACCTGAAAAGTAATATTTAAAAAAAATATTTTATAGATTAAAAATCTTAAAATATGTTCACGAAATGACAATACAATACAATAAAAAGAATCAAATGATCAACGAATAATGATTTGGATTGTTATATAATTTGAAATTTCATAATGAACATTCCCACAATTTATTTATTTATCTTATTTATTTATTTGTAATTTACTTCATATGTTAACTCTTCTAATCTAATTAATAATCTGGACTTAAGTCAGATAATTCAGTATTTTTATTTATTTATTATTTTGCATTTTATTCAGTCCAAACATTTATGATTTATTTTTTTATGCTACAGCATTCTATAATTCCTAAATTGTTGCTAATTTTATAAAAATTGTGAATTTTTCATGCTGTTAAAATGAACACTCTTAAAACATTTCAATATGCATTTTGTTTGCATATTTTCTTAAGAAGCTGTGATGGTTAATTTCTTCACATGATAAATATCTAACTTACCAATACAGGACAATGGACAGTCAGAGAAACAAGGATTCTATGTCTGATAGCAAGAAAATCAGGAGAACAATATTTATCCTCCAAATGAAGCATTACTTTGGCCATTTCAACTGCAACCTACACAGTACAAATTCAATTTTAGAATCAAACACATAATATGCCAAATAAATACTTGTTAACACGTTGGTTGCCGATCATGCACATTGACTCAAATCTGTGATTCGCACCTACTATTTAATTCTATACCTTCTCTACTGTACTTAAGATATAGCAAAGAAGGGGTCAGCTAGAAGATCCAAATCTCAGGCATGAGTCATAGCAGCAAATGTGTTAATCAACTTTTGTAAATTAAGAACTGTAAACCAATAATTCTAAGATAAAGACCATTCAAAATACTATTGTCAATCATACAAAATATTTTTCAGTGCATAATTACAATTTGTAGTTAAAAACAAAAATCTTTTAACATGAGCTTTACTGTTGGGATACATGACAACTTTTCAATATTGCAGACTCAATTTACATGCTGTATTTAGCTCTTAAATTATTAATTATTACACTTTTCTATTCAGCAAATGTTTTTGACCTAGAAGGCAGACAGATCCAATGAAAAGGTCCCATGAACACTCAAATATCAAGCTTATATGTTGGATTGCTGATATTTCTTTAAGAAGAACACAAATTCTCATTATTTTAAATAGAAAATATTTCTGGCACTTGTATTGGTAAGTTGCAACTCACATCATTTCAAAATCTAGTGTTCATTCAAGTTTCTTTTGTAACGTGCATCTTAAGCATACATGTCAAGCAGTCATGTATTCCTCACAAGAATTATCTAGACAGTGAGGTAAATAAAAAAGGATTAAAGCCAGTTAATATATATATATATATTCAGACAATCATAACCATTAACATTTTGAGGAGAAGGATTGTGATGATACAGATTCATTGATAACTCAAACTGAAGTGCATGTAATGATACAAGGAGCTCAATCGCCAGTGAATAAAAAATTTGATACAAGTTTCTATGCATCTAAAACCATAGAAAGAACTCCATGAAATTTAACAACCTTAGTTTTAAATACAGAATTTTATTTCATAGAACATTGATATTGGTATTAATAACTAAATTCTGATCATATATTTGATCAGGATAAGTTATTGTTATTAATTATTTTTAAATATATTAGGATTATATTCAGGACTATTTAATTAAATATAACGAGGCTCAATCTAGATTTCCTGTATTGCCAACATGAATTCTTACGACTAAAATCGGTGTGATGGGTTAGTCAAAGTTTTACGTAGCAGTATTTTTTAACTGATACTTAGTAGTAAAGTCTAGTAGTGAAAGTTCCAATCAGTTAAAAAGGTCTGATAATGCTTACTTCATGTACTTTGTCTGAATTGGATTCAACCAAATTTTCAGCATGTTTCAAACACTGCTCAAACCACTCTTGATCATCTTGTTCAATTAAGCCTTGCAGGCAATCATTTAAGTAGAAGGGACGTTTCAGATGCTCTTGAGGCACGTCCTTAGATGTGTCATATGGCTCTAAGTCATCATCACTGAAACAAAAATGTTTCATTACAACTGATTAATGATCCTGATGTAGCTGAAATCCAAATTTACTTTTTCAAAACTGTAATTCCTGAATTTATGAAATGTAGACCCATTATCTTTCCCAAATTTTGTTTCAGAACGAACATATCACAAGACTTTCATTTTTTTATTTTATTGAAAAACAAATTTTGAAGATGCCATCATAAAATACAATTTTGGATTCAACATCAAGTTTTTAGCAACAAATGCATAAGTACAGTTTTTTATTTATCAAGAACGAAAGGCATAACAAAATGCAACAGACAGTTTAAATAATAAAATGGTTCAGATAAATTTTTCAAATTAAAAAGAAATCTTGAATTTTACCTCAAAAATTATAATCAACTACTTTATTTCAATTTTTAATAAATGAACCAATGAACAAAATCAAGGATTATTTATAGGTTTTGAATTCTCTGCCAAAAATTTGTCAAAGCATTCCCGACACATAAAAATTCCAGTCCTGTATCGACTCAGTTTCATATATTTTAAAAGATTACATATTTGCATTGTAGATTGAAATACAATTAACTACTTTTTTTTGAGAATCCCGGAAATAGACATTTTAAATAGCAATATGTATAGCACAAGACTTACAGAAATACCCAAGAACAGTGGAAGAAAATTTCAAGAAGAAAAGTTGATGTAAGCAAATCACACATAAATATAAGAAAAAAAAATCAATAATTGATAACATGCATAAGGACACAATAAGTTTATAGAGTTACATAATGTACAAGGTGAAGAAATAGATGTAAAAAAATAAAACTTCCGTAAATCAAATACCTAAACACACAAATAAATTTCTCACAAGAAAGGAAACAAAAAGGACAGATCTAAATATTTCAAGCATAATATAACACACACTCTTAATGAAGAGAGAGAAAGATTAAAATTTAAACATAAGCATGCATACAATTTACAGTTTAAAAATTCAATGAATGTATAAAATGCCGATTTCATCAGAACAAAGACACAAAAAGGAGGCCATGTTCTAGTTGTATTCTGTAGATTATTAGTGAATACAATTCTTTTGTAAGTGAATTCAATTTGTGATTATAATATTTAATATTTGACATCTTGAATGTCACAACTGGAGTAAGAATTACATTGAGGCAAGTAATAAATTGGATTCACCAGATTATATATTTTAAGTTAGTTTTAAAGTTAACATACCTCCATGTAACTCATAGGGGGATGGTAATTTTAAAAGCTATAAATTATAAATTAAATTAGCTTAAAGTTAGGAACAAAATTATTATTGTTTAAGCATTAAAGAATAGAGTGAAAAAATTCTTTATAAGACTTTGGGATATTTGATACAAACCATCTCAGGCAATGCTACTCTTTCACGGTTCTTAAAAATCAGTCTTAAGAAAATAGTCAACACAAGATCTTTTGATAAATAGATCAATCTGCAATTTCATAAATTCAACTAAACATAATTTCTAAAATGTTATGAATTCTATGAGCTGGCTTTTTAAACGTATCTAAACAACTTTTAGAGACTAAATATTTACGCAGCTTCTAACCACAATTTGTACAGCCAAGAATACTTGAGCCCAGCTCAAACCAAAAGGCTGATTCATGGTGTTTGAATCAGAATGGCAACTTTTAATACTTCCAAGACTATACCAAGCCAAGAATTAGAATGAAATAGTTTTATCGAAATATGATTATACAAAATGAATGAAGCCTAGACAGAAAGTTTGCATTAATATAATTTCATAAGATCACAGCAATTTTCATACTTTACTCTAATTTTATTTTCATACTTTCAGATGTAATTAAAAAACAGGCAAATGAATTCATCAATATCACATTCCACAAATAATAAATATTTTAAATTCGATTAGGGTCAAAACTAAATTTCCTGAGTCATATCAAGGCATGTTTCAAAAATTAATAATATATAGGACTCTAGTTCCTTACAGAATTCTAATAAATAAGCACTTAGAATCCAATTGTAACTGTAATTCAACAAACACAGCAAGCAAAATTTATTTTAATTTTCAAAATATTTCAAGAACTTTTGACAAATAAACATAAGTAATAAATGAATTGTTTTAGATTCTCTTATTGTATAAAAATAATCACCTTTGGATAAGTAATAGAATAAATAAACTTGCCTGTCAACTTCTAAAACTTTGCTCGACTCGTCTTCATTTTTTAATTCTTTTTCCACTTTCTTGGGATTTTCATCTTTGAAAAAATTTACACCTTCCAAATACCTAATTAACAAAACAAAAGAGAGTTAATATAAGCATACAGAAAGAAGGTTTTTGACTAACTGTAAAACATTTGAGAAAAATCATTTTTCAAGTATTCAAAAAATGCAAAAGTATAGTTTGTCAAATTCCAAACTATTCTCGACAAAAATATATGCCTTTGTCATATAAAAAGAAAACTATGAAACTTCTATTACTATTTTCTTAAACTATCTACTTATTTGAAAATTCTAGGAAAGCCAAATTCTTTATGGTCCTTCCAAGCAGCCAATTATTTTGATTGAACATATAATTTTTAACTTTAACAATAGATTAGAATAAATGGCTAAACAGTACTATTTAACATTTAACTGAATCTGAATTTTTGTTCTCTTTTTTTAATCCATAAAGTTGGACTACAAATGAACTGCACATGATATAGTATAGAATTAGCCAACCAACATATAGAAAAAGTGGCATTTGTTTTGCGGAAATTTTTAAAAATGCGAAAAAAAAATTCCTTCTTCTGGTGTTCAGGTTCACCTGAAATAAAACCTGCATAATGGTAATAATTAAAAAGGAGAATGAGTGCTCTTCCACTAGCTTGACAGCAGTTGCCACCAAGCATAAATGTTGGCATCAAATATCACTTTGCAGCAAGCACAGCACTGGTTAAAAGAGTGCAAATACAACAATCATATGACATAATATGTGCAATTTTTTTGATAACTCAGCAATGTAATATTGTGTACTTAGTATCTTTGATGCAGATTCTGGCTGTCATCAAGCTAACAAAAAAACCCCAACATATAATGTAATATAAATCTAAGAAACAATGAAATGTCAAAAGCTTTTCTGCCTATAAGAATTTAAACAATGGATGCACTTTTAATTTTTTTTGTACCTATAGGATGGCAATTTTTTTTACCTAAATTAACTCTAAAGTTTAAAAAAGTAATTTGCTTTAGTTCTGCTTTTTCCAATTTGAGCAATCATTGTGATATACACGAAATTCCAGTTCGTTAATGCGTGATTACTACCTACATATTCTTGAATGATGTAATTAAACTTTTCACCAATCTCTTTAAGTGCTTTTTAATTGTACCATATTTATCAAATTTATTTACAAAGATGAAAGGCTACATAGATGGTAGAAATATTTTCTTTACATTGCCAAAAATCTGCAAAACCATCTTTTTTTTTACTTTTCCTGTAACCATTTACTAAACATAAATAATTATATTTTATGTCTGGGATTTCCAAACTATGAGTCAGGGCTGAAAGCTTTGTAGTCAAAAATAAATCTGTAATTTCAAAAATTTTGCAAGGTCCTCATTTTAAAAGCTTTTTTATATATATATATATATATATATTAATATAAATCTAAATATAACTTATTATATATGATCATACAGAAACAAAGTAAACAAGACATATCAAGAAGCAAATCCTAAACTAAAAAGTCAATATTTGAACATTACAACCAAATTTATAACAAAATCTAAAGAATTGAAAATACTATAGATACCATGAACAAAAAAATTAAGTATAAACATTTATATGTCAGCAAGTAAAAAACTCTGTTGTTATTAAAAGTATTGAAAAAGTTAATCCAAGTATATGGAGTTTTCAACAATTAATATAGCAGCTTGGCTGTGGACAAGCTTTAGCCAGGTTAAATTAATTTTGCTGTAATATATATATATATATATATAAAAGCAATACAATTTACAAAATTATTTTCAATAAAAAAAATTCCATTAAAATTTGCTGAATAACTTTTTTTTTGACTACTTTAAATTGCATTTCTTTATAGCTATTATTAATTAATACTTTATTTTCTTTCTCATTGTTTCCTTTTAGGGCTAGGGTAGGATTTTATGGAAGAAAATGAGGTCACAAGTGAAAGTTTAAAGAACTGCTCATAAAAATTAAAAAAAAAAATTAAAAAAATTTTAAAATTGTTAAATTGTCACATTTTTTAAAACCCGTTAAGTTGAATTAATATTCTCAAGAGAATACAAAATACTTACAAAGCATCTTTGCCGGGATTGCTTGGAATAACCAACAAAGCCTTTAATTCTGCCAGTAGGTTTTCATCCACAATCTCCTATTATATGTAAAAAATAAAGATGTAAACTCTTCATATTTACACATTAAATTACATAATTCAATGTTGAAAACAGTAAAATATTATCATTTAATCAAAATAATGCATCCATACATATGACATTAAAATACATCTAAATATCAAAGTGCATTACAAAAGGCAAAAGTATGAAAGCAAAAATAAAAATCATCATAGCATATTTTATTTTATCTTGAGGAAATGCAGCATTTTAAATTTACATGCAATACTTTTATGAATTTCTTCAATTTCAGAATCACCATGCTTCATGCTAATATTTAAAAATTAATGATTAATATTTAATGAATAATATATGTATTCCACTTCCAGATATTTCATGAAAAAATCTATTGGAAAAGTTCAAATACTCTTTTCCAATGATACTACCAGCAATATAAGTTACTATTTGGAAACAAAATAAATAACAATAACTTAGAAAGTATACTGTATCTAACTGGGAATTAGGGGATAACAGCCATTGTTGCTTCAAATCCCATAATTCTTTAATTCAAGAACTTTGAAATAAAATAACAGAAATACAATAAAGATGATTGTTTTATGCTTATTTAAAAAAATTATAGAAAACAAATCGTTTATACAAATGTATACAAATACAGTTCATATCCTTTTTGTAACACAGCATTACTACTGAAAGCACATTTAAAAAAAAATCCAGTTAATAAAGGAAATTCTCTGATAAAGATGTTTTAGTGGGTGAAAATACCTATACTTTTAAACAAGATAAAAAAAAAGGATCTGAACAGCATTTGCCGAAGTTTCAGATGTGTAGATGGATGTAGGTACAGTTAATTAAAAAAAATAATTGAGCAAAAAGGGGGTTTTATTTTATCTATGCAGTATAAACAGCAATGTTTCTCTTAAGGCATCATTTCATTGGTGAAAATTTATTCTTAAGTTGGTAAAAAATATTATGAATTAGCTCTGCAAAGTAGTTCGGAGAATTCAAGATCTAACTAAAGTCATCTTAATATACAATAATCAATTTAATACAGAATTTTGAAGAAATTGGTTCTGTATTAAATGTGAAAAATATCCCCCAAAGAATGCAAAGACAAAGAAGATATAATTTGAAACATAGCTTGTAAGAACAAAAGCTAAAATCTGTCTACTGTTTACTTTTTAATACCATCTCACTAGTAGACTAGCAGCATTCAAACACAATACTAGTATATTAAAAATATTTTATTTTTCTGCAGAAGCAATATTTGTCATTTAAAACTTTTTTAGTTAAGATACCCTTAAGGGACCTACTTCCACAAGTTCAGCAGAAGAAAACAATTTTCAACAAAAACTGTTCTTGCATTTTGTTTATTTTTAGATTTGGAATGGTACATATACAAAAAAAAGTTTATAGGAGATTGTGTTTCTGAAAACTCATTCGAATAATACAAAACTCAACTACCACAATAATAAAATGTCAAATGCACATTTGAACAATACATGGAATCAAAACATATTGTTAAAGACTTCAGCCATTTTAAAAAATATATATATAATTTGCAATGCATTGACCATATTAAAAAAATAAATCCATGTTCTTTCAAGATATGCAATAATGTCAGAACACACGTTAAAAATTCATCACGGCACTTATGACGAGTGATTTTATCATCAGTGGTGTCAAAATACACACAAATCATTCATAAACATAAACAAAAAAATGGTGTAACTTATACTGTCACAACTTTCAAAAACTGAAAATATTTTTTCGCAAAAGAGCCTTTCGCCTCATTTCAGAATCAGATTGGATGAAACATAAAAAGTACGCAGCAAAATTTCGATTTCATATTAAAAAGGCCAGTCGAAACTATTGGGATAAAATATGTAACATAACCAAGAATCCTCATATGTTTTACTCCATGGAAAAAGGCTGCTGGAAGTGAAGGATGAGGGTTGTGTTTTTCACAGCTTAGATTTTGGATTCAGTTCTGAAGTTTGGTGTTGTATTTCGTGTTTGGAAGGTTTGTTTTGGGGGCGTTTCCCGGGTTGTTTCTCAGTCAGCGTTTTGTCTGATGTATTTATTTAGTTTTTCTTGGTGCTTTTTGCACTAATTTAGGTTCTTGTGCCGGGGGTGCTGGCACTTGTTAGATTTTGGGATTTCCGTCTTCAAGGTAGGGCTGGTATTTGTTTTTTACTTTTCATGACTTGATTTGTTCGGGCGTTGCCTGGTTAGTGTGTTCGTTGGGAATGACGAAAAGAAAGCCAGAAGAAGTGGAAGAGGTTTCGGCAAAAGATAGAAGAATCAACTTTATTCATATTAATGAAATTTCAATAGTGGATAAAGCAAAAGCAGCTTTTCAAAATGGTATTTCTTATGTTAAACTGTACATTGACAGTACATCGGGTGCCTCTCCGTGGATTAAACCAACAGTCATAAATGCAACTTTTGGCCCCATAACTCAAAGTGATGATGTCTTCTCAATCAACAAAAATAAGAAACTGATCTTTGTCACCAGACACCTAAGCTCGGTACAAAAAGTAACGAAGTTTGTAAATAGTATCAAAAACGCAAATGTGAGACTAATTGACACAAATATTGTAACCAAATATATCATTAGAGATGTAGACACGGATTTGTTTATTGAGGATATTGCTGCAGAACTTACCAAGCAAAGTATTGCAGCTTCGAAAATTGTCAGATTCAAAAAAAAGGGTACATCGGAACCAATCCCAATTGTACTCGTTGAAGAGATTGGGAGGACAAACCGCTCTGATATCAGGATTGGTCGTCTCATATTTAAGGTCTACAAATTTATTGAAAACCCAAAACTTTGCTACAAATGTCTTAAATTTGGCCATACCCAAATTAGATGCAGAAACGATAATAGATGCAAAAACTGTGGAGGAGCGCACAAAGAGTGTAGCGATGTTCCAGACAAATGTTTCCGTTGTGGACAAGCGCACGACGCTCTAAGTAGAGAGTGCAGTTTCTACTTGATCGAAAAAGAGATTATTAACCTGGTCAGAGAAAAAGACATTTCCTTCAACGAAGCACGTAAGAAAGTCAACTCACAAACCGTTAGGGAACATTCATCAGAAGAAATTTCAGTCAAATCTGGCCAAGAGATCGCGGATCTGAGGGAGGCAGTTAAAGAATTAACAAATATTGTCTCTAATCTTACTCCGACAGTGAATGACATTGCAAAGCTTCAAGAAGTAAATAGACAATGTGTTGGTCGCATCGCCGAAATTCAGATTAACCTAGACAGACAAGTCGAAGAAAATATCAACCTAAAAAAACATATCGAGATTCAGAGAGCCACAATCGAATCTCTTCAGAGTAAAATAGCGGTACTTGAATCTAACTTCGAGTACAATCCGATCCCGAGTTCTATTGTAGGGGACGATCAACGGACCCTTGCTGATCTTAACCAGTTCAGGGTTGGTTCGGACGGTGTGATTTCGGACTTTGGGTAAGTTGTTTTGCCGTTGCGGTTGTTTTTGTCGTTGCAGTTGTTTTTGCTGTTGTTTGTGCCCTTGCTGTTGTTTTTCAGATTGTGCAATGGAATGCTCGGGGCATCAAAAATAAGATTCTTTGGCTTCGCGAACCCCCTTTTTCAGTTGCGAGTTGTTTGGTTTTACAGGAAACATGGCTTAATGCTTCAGATCGTTTTTTCCTTAAAAATAAGAAACTTTTTCGGGCAGATAGACAAAACTCATCTAAAGGTGGGCTAATTATTGCAGTTAATCATGATATTCCAGCACAACTGATTTCCCTTTCCCTTCCACCATCGGAAGTAGAATGTTTAGCTGTGAACATTTGGTTGGGTCCGAACTCAGAAACCCCGTTAATGATCATTAATATTTATTCTCCGGGTGGTAAATTTCGTATAAATTGGCTAGATTCTTTGTCCTCTCAAATCTCGTCTTCTTTTATTATTCTAGGAGATTTCAACATTCATCATCCGGCACTAGGACGCTCTCATACATCCACTGATGCAAATTCGGTATTGGACTGGATTGGACACATGTGTGTACTTAATTTGAACCAATTTACACGTTATCAGGGAAATCATGCACCTTCTTTACTTGACTTATCTATATGATCTGCGGAGATTGTAAACAAAATTTCATTAGAAGTATCACATGATTTGTACAACAGTGATCATTGCCCGATTCTATTGTCCCTTTTGAACTTCGGCATGAAGTCTAAAGTGACACGTAAATACATAAACTGGGCTCATCTTAATATACATACAATAATCAATTTAATACACAATTTTGAAGAAATTGGAATTTTGAAAAATGTCCTCCAAAGAATGCAAAGACAAAGAAGATATAATTTGAAACATAGTTTGTAAGAACAAAGGCTAAAATTTGTCTGTTTACTTTTTAATACCGTCTCACTAGTAGACTAGCAGCATTCAAACACAATACTAGCATATTAAAAATATTTTATTTTTCTGCAGAAGCAATATTTGTCGTTTAATATTTTTTAGTTAAGATACCCCAAGAGAGCTACTTCCACAAGTTCAGCAGAAGAAAACAATTTTCAATAAAAACTGTTCTCGCATTTTGTTTATTTTTAGATTTGGAATGGCACATATGCAAAAAAAAGTTTATAGGAGATTGTGTTTCTGAAAACTCATTCGAATAATACAAAACTCAACTACCACAATAATAAAATGCCAAATGCACATTTGAACCATACATGGAATCAAAACATATTGTTAAAGACTTCAGCCATTTTAAAAAATGTATATATAATTTGCAATGCATTGACTATATGAAAAAAATAAATCCATGTTCTTTCAAGATATGCAATAATGTCAGAACACACATGTTAAAAATTCATCACAGCACTTATGACGAGTGATTTTATCATCAGTGGTGTCAAAATACACACAAATCATTCATAAATTTTCTTACTTCACATTCTAGTTTGGGACCATTAGGATCAACAGATGACACTACTAAATTTCCTACAACCAGTGCCAAACTCCGAATGTATTCTTCGGAATTTCCAACTCGGATCATTGTCCCATGGATAATTTTATCAAGATGAGCTACAAATAGATCAAAATGTAAACTATCAACTAAGCATGTTAGATTAGTAATATTCCTTATGAAGATAATTTTAAATTGAAAACCTCAGTTGGTTCACATGACACATTACTATTCAGTGGCAACGATCTTTTAAAGAATAAAACAGGAAAAATACACTGAAATTTTATAAAGTTCTGATTTTAAAATTTTATTACATGATATACAGACTCAAAAAGAATAAATTACAGTAAATTCTCTTAAATCAATTAGCACCCAGTTGAATTATCTGAAAGATTTAAAGGACATAAAAGTTAAAACAAAATTTTGAACTAATTGAAAATATTTAAAAACGCTTTCTAACTTTATGTTTTCATAAAAGAAATTTCTTCAATGCAATGAACAATCATTGCATTTCACAAATGCAATGATTCTAGATCACTGTGTGAATTATGCAATAATTAATTAGTAAAATAGTCAAGCTATGAATCAATACACAACAATAATCTCAAATCTAATTATAATTACTCTGCACATTACTATGCCATATTTGATTGTAGTAAAAATGCATAGTTCTAATCGTCAAATTTTAGAGTAAGTTACCATTTCTTTCACTGCAACATAAAAAAAACTCAAGAATAAAAAAGAATTTCTGATTAAGAGTATAACCAGAACCAAGTTTAAGAACTGATTAGAAGTAGGTAAAAATGCTTATATTTTTACTGCTAATTAATTTCTTAAAGGATTTTTTAATACAAATAAAGTTTTTCATTATATTGTCATTATCATTAAATAACTTAAAATAACAATTAGATTTCGTCATTTAAATAACCGGTCTTTATCAACTGAATTTCACTACAAATGTTTCTTACTTGTTATTTACAATGATTCCTTTTTATTGTTTAAACGCAAAACGGATGACTGGTTTCTGATTCAAATCACATGAGCATACATGTATAAATACATTTCACTTGATTGCTGATTCATTATTGCACACTTGAAACCATAAGACCTAAAAGTCTTTTTATTTATGAAACACACATTCTAAGAGGACATATTTTGAATTCAATTTGAAACTTAATGCCAATAAATTTTTTAGATCACTCATCTGTACTTCATGAACTAGGTATCATTTGATTAGAAAGATATTTTTCTAATTTTATCGTAGGATTATGTTCCTCGCACCGGGGTCTCAGGAAGGAATTTGATTCACCCGCCAAAAAACTTGGTATGGGAGATCCTCTATATCTCGGTAACTACATATGTTAAAAACAAAACTAATGTCTTATTTTAGAGATAAAGGGTAACAGAAGTTACAAAAAAAACTTAAACTTAAAAACTTATGAGAAACAAAAGAGTCATGCGAGTAAAGTAGTCCTATGCCTTTAACACCAGCGGCTGTTTGAAAAGACAGCCTCCTGTCACTTTTTTAAATCTTATGTAGGTTTGAAATATGTATGATCATTTCATATCTTGCAATCACAATTCAAATTAAAAAATTGAGATTTCATGAAATTATAATCTTTAATAATTAATTTAGTATTTCAGTAGAGCTTACTGAAAAAAATAACTTAAAGTGTGAATTTAATGTATTTCCAATGAAAAAAAATTAAAGCAGCAAATAAAAAATTGCAGCATTCTGTAAATTTATATAACACTATAATTTTTTTTAAATGATACAGACTTTGCACACAATGAAACTGTTTTGAAATTAAGTTAATTATAAATGCTATAGATAATAACAAATAGTCTTTTAAAATATTTGCAAATCAATGAAGTGAAAATTATATTAAAAAATCTATAAAAAGCTTTCAATAGCCAGCAGAAGACCTGGTTAAAAAGATACATAATCTACTTCGTTTCCATGAAATACTTGTATAAATGAGATATTAATTAACAGAAGTGCTCACTATGTGCTATCAAAATCATTTTATTGTAGTAAATTTACAATACATAACTTTACTATACAGGAACCAGGGAAATATTTGCACATATCTGATAGTTTCTAATATAATATTTATTAATATGTAATTAGCTTTTAACCCTTCAAGAAACCATTATTTTGATTGAATAACTTCCATTTACAAACATTTTATCTATAGAATTTTAAGAAAATATACAAATAAATGAGTTATCTGTTATTGAGTTGGACATGAAAAAAAGAAGTCATATCAATCACTTGGATGGTATTTTACCTTTGTGTATATATTTTTCAAAAGAAAAAAAAAATGGCTTTATTATAAGTACCTTTTGCATTAGAAATATCTTTCATTCTTTTAATCCACCCAGCACAGATTATGAGAGCTGAGGCTAGGTATTTCTGCTGCTCAACACTTTGGTGTTTTGCAGCACTTTCATCAGACCAGCTTTTAGCTAAAGTACTGAAAATCTAGAGAAATATACAAGCAATCAGGCACAAGAAATCAGAATTATTTCAGCAATGATAGAATACATCATTACTACTTATGTATTAATACAGAAAATGGATCCCTAAAAAACTGAAGCTTACACCCTTGATATTAAAACTGCAGAAAGGTAGGAAGAATACATAATATTTACTAAATTTCATGATTTCTTTAAGGGAAAAAACATAATTAAATGGATAAATTTATATCAATCAGAGTACAATTCAGAAATATTTTTAAAAAAATTAGTTATTAAATGCAAAGCTTGTACAGTATGACCCCGGTTAACCCAGACGCTGGGGAAGTCGTTCCGGGATAAGCCATCAACATCTATTACTATTTTGTATCTAATTACAGTATATAATTCTGAAATGCTTTGAGTGTAAAATGAATTCAAAACTATCTTTGTAGGCTGCACTTATGTTCATTATTAAAGTTAATCTTCCACCGGGTGCAATATTCACAAGTTCAGGCACAATATTCACAAGTTTGGGTGCAATACACCTATCAGGCACAGGTAAACAATATTATAATTACTATTGCTAATACCCATTAATTTTAATAATAGCATTCAAAAATTAATCACTGATTTTCCTGGGGAGGTTTAAAAGAAAAAAGCAGGGATATGGTTTAAAAAGTCTTCAATTAACAATTATTTCTATGCAGTGCAGTGTGTGTTTTTTGGATTTGCGATTTCAGAGGTATTTGGGATAACCCGGGTTTCAGTTAACTGGGTTTACTGTATTTAAATTAAATGCTTAAATATATATTTCATTCAATAGTTAAATTGAATTAATCAACAAATGCTTTTCAATGAACCACCTAAAATTGCTAGAATTATAAAATCATGCCTAAAAACCTAATGTGGACTAAGCTTCATGCAGCATCAGATCATTTAATTATGCCCATGAATCTGAAAATCCTTTTTTAATTGCAAAACTTTAATGAGCACATTCTATAATTTATAAAATTTAACTTACATCCCAAAACTGAGATTGACGACTACTTGCACTTGCAAAGTATCCAATAGTATTTTGTAGCACTATTACCTAAAAATACAAGGGGAAAAATGGATGTAAAAATTTAAAACTTGACTAATCTAAACATCATCAAAAGCTAGAGGAAAATCTTCTTATGAAAAGAGAAAAATTTATTCTCCTATTCCCTAAACATCATTAATAACAACTTTATAATAAAAAATTCTACAATTTCTCGAATTATAAATAATGCATTCAATATTTTGTATGAGACCAAAACAAAAATAAATATACGATACAATTATTTTGCAATTAACTGCTTAATACAGAGCATGCAAAAACTTAAAAAGTTAGCAACCATTTTTCAAGATTACTGATAACTTTAACATTAGAAAATATAAATGCTGATTTAATGTTCACCATAAACTTAAAATACTAATTAAAAAAATCAAGAAAATATACCTGCAAGAATAACTGAAAAAAATCTAACCTAAAATGCCCATGTATCTTTTCAATTCATTTTTCCCGAAATACAAGAAAGAAATACCACACTATGATATAAAAAGTAGTTCGATCTTCCAACAGATTCACCACCTAATTGACACATTGAGTAAACTTCATTGTTGCTTCTCAAATCTTGTTACTACTCCCAACCATCAGAATCATTATAGTACCAATTATTTTCATCAGAGGAAATAACCAGAGCTATAGGTAATTTAAAGCCATCACTTTACTTCCAAATTATGAATGTTGAAGTTAATGTTTGATCAGTAAAGGAATCATACACAACTTTGCTCTGTACTGGATTTTAGTAAACACTTCAACCAATCATTTATACAATTTCTTTACTTGAGCATTTTCCATATGCAGTGGTTTAGTCGCAAATTATGCAATGCCAGAATGCTATAACCTGGGTGATATGAATTACACTACTTTTAAGGTAGTTTTTACAATATTTTATTTATTTTTCGTAAAGAAAAGCAATGCAGAACAATGTTCCAGTGCATTTTGGCTCCACTACACCCCAATCCAAGTGGTTCCAATTACAATAATATACTTTCAGCTCTAGGTGAGAATTTCTAAGGTGTGTCTCTGACAGTTTTTTCCTTCATTCTTATTTTATAATTTCCAAAGGTTACTGAAAATGATTTTAGATCATTCTGTTTCTTTAGTTATAAACCAATTCTCATTCTACTCACCACTGAAAAGGCAAAAGTTTGAATTTGTGCTTTTTTAAGTTCAGTTAGTTTGCTTCTGACATTGTTGTAGAAGTAGCAAAAATCTCAACAAAAAATTAAAAAAAAAAAAATCTGTGGTGACTTCCATGGATTTAAAGTCTGAAATTGATATAATAATAAGCATTATTACTTAAAATGGCCAAAAAATTGTACATGAAATGAAATAGTTTATTTTGTATAGTTATTTTTATTTTAGTAATAAATAAACTACCTGCAGATACATTTTGTCCACTTTTTATTAGCATTTCATTCTAATGATAAACATTAAATGACAGTTTCTATCTATTGATTTTAAATTTATCAATGATCTTTAAATTTTTTGTTGCAGTTTTCACACACACACAGTACCATATTTTCTTTGATGGACTACTCATGCTTTCCAACAATCTTATCAAAATTAGAAAATAAAAATTAGAAAGCCCTGATATATACTTTGCCAATTATTTAATTGTACAGAATTAAATCATAACTAATTTTCATCCAAATAGAACTAAATAGTTTTAAAATATAAAACATGCACTTTTTATTCCAACAGACATAGAATAAAAATTTAGACGTACCTTCTTAAAATGTCGAATGAGCAGTAGCTTGGTGGACATGATATAATTTAGTTTTCTGTTATTTGCTCCTTCCTCACCTAATACCCATTCAAGATTTCCATACCTGAAATAAAAATGAAGTAACTTAAATGTGCCACATTATTCAATATATATGCTGCCAATGAAATATTTAAAATCCTGATGCTGAAAATCCAAAGTACGGAAGACTCTCTCTTAACTGGACTTCGTATAACTGGATCTCCGCTTTAACGGATCATTTAAATCTTTAAAAGTAAAAAGTAAGCAAAAAAAAAAAAAAGACACGTGTTATCATTATTTAGTATCACATGCCTATTTCAGACACAGGGTGGTCCCGAATGCTCAATTGCGGTTGAGAGAGGGAAGCCGGAATGAAGCTCAGCTAGACCGCAGGCAGTTTTTGACCTGACATATGGGGCACAGGTGTCCCCTACCAAATGATTGTGTTGATTGGTCACACATGGAGCAATGGCTGACCGTTGACAAGGATCTCCAATAAGAGACTTTGTCGGATGAAGACATCATTGGAGCCGGGGTTCAAGACAGTGATGGTGACATCATTGAAAATACCACATCCTAGAATGATGGAATAAAGCTTTAAAAGAGCATTGTATGCAGTGGAGCAGCAGTCATCAGCTTCCCCATTAGATGCTGATGCTAATAAAAATGGAAAACATCGCGCAAGTCACGTTTAACTTTTAGGTCTTCAACAAAAAAAAAAAGGTTACTAATTTTAATGCTATCTAACATATACTTTAATACAATGAATAAAATGACACATATTTGAATTGATGTATTGTTTATATGAAAAGCCATCTGAACTTAATTATTTCACTTCTCCGGTTTAAACAGATTTTCATTTAACTGGCTTACCCTCTGTCCCATTTAAACAGGTTAAGAGGGTGTCTACAGTATTGAAAGTTTTGATAACATAACCAGCTTAATTTATATATTATTATTAAAACAACAAGAGAAAGAAAGTTCAGTTTAAAGAATGCCACCAACATAACGGCTCTTTTAACTCAAATATTATATTTCCTTTAGCAAAATAATTTCTTTGCTATTTTATTCTTTTTAGAAAAGGTTAAGGGAGACATATTATCCATATTTTTTTTTATCAGTGTTTAATATGCAGATGTTTAAAATTTGTACATAAGATGGACATCTTGTTAGTCAACTAAACAAGGTGCCTCCATCTGGGGATAAACAACATAACTTTGAACTGTGGTCAGATGAAATTAATGCAGGTATCTTCTTCTCCAAACTTCCACATCACACCAGTAAGAGGATATTTGACCCCAATTGATCTAATGTGCATCAGGCCCCCATACACAGAGGATCTTCCAAAACCACCAGGCTACTACAGCATACAAATATTAGTAAAGTGTAATGTAAAAAAGCATAATTACTATTTACCTTTCCAAAAAGGCCTTTTGTAAAGTATGCTTACATTTTTCTCACTGACGTTTTAAACTTATATATCAAGTTTTATTCCAAGATTTGAAAATCCATGAAGTCAAATGATGTTGTGGTGCCTTATGAAATATTAATATCAATCATGCATACTTGCTGGCAGCCGTTTAGTGTTTTTTCAGATTGTAATGTAGCTGTGTCGTGATTTTACTTCAAACTAGCAAATTTAGTCGTATAGTTCCTTAGGATAAAATCCGTAGTAATTTTACTCAGTCATCAAATAAACATTTCTCACAGTTAGATATCAAGTTTAAAGGTAATTTCAAAAGCATAGGCCACAATTAACCCTGGTTCTTATGTTCAACCAGACTCAGTAATAATCTAAATGATGCGCAACATGTGTGAAAATGATTCCAATCAATAACTTTTAAAGTTAAACACATTTATTGAAATTAAAAATGAATAATAAGAGCAAGAAAAAAAACTACTCCAAAGTAAGGATGGACAAGTTCCCAATTTTTGTCTTGTGAAGGCTTTGATTTGACAACTGTAGTTCGATATCCGTTACTTCCAGACAAATCCGGAATTAATACCCCGAAATTATGTTACAGTAAACATCGGTGCATCGAAAGATTTAAACAAAACCCTTCAATTTGACCTACATGTTAAAATCAAAATTTATGTAAATCATTTACTATACTAAAAGGAACTAAAGTTAGCAAGAGCAGCACCTTTTCACTTAACCATGATCATTTTAATCCTTTCCATGCATTCTCTCAGTCCACCCAATTTGAAAAAGAGTCTCCAATGAGTATGAGTAGTCGGCGCAGAGAAGGTGTTGGAGTTACTGCACATGAAACCCGGTATTCAAATGTCGTGGTAACCATTGTAACTTTTCCCTTTAAAATTAAGTTTAGCATACCCATTCCAGTTTAGAACCATCAGTATCGGGATTGGTTCTAATAGTCCAAGAACCTCGTCCATTGTAATTTTTAAAATTAAGTTTAGTATACCCATTCCAGTTTAGAACCATCAGCATCGGGATTGGTTCCAATAGTCCAAGAACCTCGTCCATTGTAATTTTTAAAATTAAGTTTAGTATACCCATTCCAGTTTAGAACCATCATCATCGGAATTGGTTCCAATAGTCCAAGAACCTCGTCCATTGTAATTTTTAAAATTAAGTTTAGTATACCCATTCCAGTATAGTTTACGTGAAAGTATTAATGGCAGCCCGAGGAGACCACCAACAGCGGAAATGGCACCAAAAGCTCAAGCACCCCCTCCAGCAGAAGTTCACCCCTCACGTCCAAGAGGACGACAGACTCATAGTGGGGATCCCCGCGAAGAACCTCTGTCACAGACATTAGTTGTCGAACTGCAAGAAACCCAACTCATACACCCCTTCCAGCAGAAGCTCACCCCTCACAGACTCCCAGTGAGGTCCCCGCGAAGAACCTCTGTCACAGACATTAGTTGACGAGCTGCAAGAAACCCAACTCAGCAATCCATGGCTGCCACATGCATTGAGCAACCGTATGCTGCTAACAGCGCCGTTAAATCTGGCAGAGGACATAGTCATCCACCACCTGTTGAAAAGCCTACCATACCACTAAGCTGCAATTTCAAACCCAGGCAGAACACGTAATTTTATTTTTGTGTATTTTTTTTTTTGAAACAACCAACTGCCGCACAGAGATAACCAAGTTGACAACCAACAGCATTGAAGTAGACATCGAGTCAAGTGAATTAATTGAATAACCGAGATAAAAAATATAACGGAGTTAACCCTTCCCCCTTTTATTTTTCTTTTGGACCGCTCCGCAATAGAGAAGTTCATCAAACACCACCCTCCTGCGAACGTACTGTGGCCGCAGCAAGCCAAGGAAGGCCGGATACAACTGAAAAAGTTTAACAGAGCTCAGAAACCAAGCCGTGTGGCCATTCACGCCAAAGCCTCCAATCTCAAAAATATGTAAATGTTTATGACAAGAAGGGATTTTTTTTTATTAGAAAAAAAAAACAGGATACCTTTACTTTATATTCAAATTGACTGTATAATTCAGTATTGACCTTAACCTATTGCAGTAGGCCTGCTGTGTCCTCGAAATATTAGCTCCTAATGTATCATTTCGATAATGGATACAACAATCCTGTGTTACCCCCTCTGCACAAATTCTCTCCCGAATCCCTTTTTCCCACACAGTTACACCTACAGCCAACTCTCACCAGGCGTAATAATAAAATGTAAAATATGATAAATCCAATAAAATTATTACTACCAATACTAACCATGGTGTTACTAAAAGCAAATTAGTTGCAAATGATTCTAAAGATGACAGAGGCATTTCGGTGATTAAATTCTGAGAAAGCCTTCTCCACACAAAATCACTTTCAGAACGTCTGATTAATTCCATATAGAGTCTCCTTGCTACTGCATCTATAAAGAGGTCATTTTATTTCAAAATGAAACATTCAAACTAATACACAGAAAGACAGTAAAAAGCAATAAAATACACAATTCAGTGTCTATAAAATTAGAATATTTCCCAAACAATTTTTTAAAATATAAAGAATTTTTTTTGCATACATATTGGAATATGAATTATTTTAAACCATTAATGTCCAAGTTGCATTTTTTCAATAATATTTTGTAAACTAATATTATTTAACAAAATTACTAAAAAAAGTCCTGCTAGAAAAATTTGCTTTAGTAGTGTCACTATTTAAGGATGTAATGTAACAAAAAAAGAGAAAACTATCAAAATCTAAAATTATGTGAAATTCCAAATATAAAACATTTTCACAACCGTATTTACTAATATATTTGTTAAATGCAAGTAATAAAGTTGATAAATAATTGAACAAACTCCTTTCTCTTTGACATTGCAAAAAGCTACTTTCAAGTCTGACTTGAAAATAACCAGCAGGAGTGGTCTCCCCTAAACTTTTTCGTATACTCACCAACATATGTAGAGACAAAAATAAGGAAAAGGCACCATAACGAACAAGCATCCCTAATGCAGTGGGGAAAAAAATAAGCGAAATGTCAAGGTCTTCAGCGAAAGAGCGTGGGTACAATTTGGCAAAGAGCCAAGATCAGTCAGGCTTTTTTTTTTGTGTCATAGAATATTGAAGACAGTGAAAATGCAAATTTAACGCCTTTTTTTAAACTGAATGACACAAATCTACAATTAAGGTTAGAAGGCCACTGCAAAATTTTATTTATCTAAGTAATTTTGTTAAGAAGTTCTTACGATCAAAAGTATGCGATTACACAGACCGACAGACAATCCACCCTTTGACGGATTTGGCCCAAAATTTTATACAGACCTACATTCCTGTGTACCAAATTTTATCTATCTAGCTATTCAAGTTTGGGAGTTATAGTGTTCACATGAACACGGACAGACAGACAGATTTCCCTTAGATGGATTTTGTCCAAAATTTGATAGAAACCTGCAAATGATAGAAACCTGTCAAGATCCATACTAAATTTCATCCCAATAGCTCTAATAGTTTTCAAGTTATCGTGTTCATAGACAGACATAATTCCAAAGTTGTGTTTTTCGGACTCGGGGAGGTCTAAAACGTGGAGATTCATCAAAATCTTGAGTTCGAATTTTTTGACAATTACAATACTTTCTGTTTGTATACTTTGCATACGAGAAAGTAAAAAAGATAGATTACCAACCAAATGCTTGATGCATGCTCCCATCGATTGAATATAAAGTATTTTAAAAATAATTTTTGTAAAACTTATGTTGAAAAAATAACTCCCGAGTTTACGATGCATTTTTAGAAATATCCCTAAAACGGGACGCTAGGCATTGATGGTTTAATAAATTAAAATCAATGATTTTGGTTACGTATTGCTTGTGGGTTTGAATAATTTTGTTTTGTTTATTTGACAAATTGAAGGTGAATTTTTTCCTGCAAGGCGGTGAAATACAGGTTTTAATCACTGTGTGTCAGCTCGAATAACAAGATTATTTCTTGCTCATCATACTTCATGTAAATAGGTTCTCAATCAATGATGAAATAATACTCGTTGCAATCTCTGAAATCATTTCTTCGATGGATTTAGACTATTAGAAAGGAAAATGCATTTGTAGGTTTTAGAAGACTATAGTTGTCTATTAGTAAATTTAAAAAAATGGGGCTTGATTTTCAGTCCGTCAAATTAATTGAAGAACCCGATTCAAATACGAATAATGCTTATCGTATCCACCCAGAAATGGTAAGTGATGAAAATATTTTATGTATTACTCGTTAAATTAGTTTATGTAACCAAAAACATGTTACATAAGCTTTTAGTTAGTATATATATAAAACTTTATACCTTTGGAGTAGTATATTAAACTGTTGTGACAAGAAATATATTTACATTGTTCACTGATGTTTGAAGACTTTAAATGTTTCAAAAAGAAATCTATTTTAAAAAATCATGCTGCATATGTTGATGATTTATAATTATATTATTGATTATTTTCTACTTAAAATTTGTGTTTTTCTTCTATGCATCTATAATTATGTATGTAGCAATGAACAAAAGCAATTTATAAGCAGAAATTTAAATGAATCACAATTTAAATGAATTTCATTAATATTATTTCTTCCAAAAAAGAAAGAAAAGACATAGTAACATTTATTACACAATAAAGGTTTGTTTGATTTCTAGATTTTGAATTATTATAACCACCTAAAATCTACATTTCTGAATTTAATTGTTCTTCAGATATCTGCTAATTATGTTTCTTATTACACGTTTGAAATAATTTATATTCAAAAGGAACTAAGGTACAATCAAAACATTTATTTTAATGGTTTTTTATTTACAATCTTTATGAATTTTTCTCTGAGTGTATAAACTTGTCACATAAGGAAAATATGTCGATCATTATTTATCATAATAATTTATATCCTAAAGCAAAGGTTAATATTGAAGAATGAACATTGTATAAAACCATAAGAAGGTAATAACGTTCAAATTATATATTCTATTCTCCTTTCTTCCTTAAATCATTAATGAAACAATTATGAACTGATTTAGATAAAACAAAATAATAATAGTGTATTTTCTCTTTCATTTTGTAAAGAATTTCTTTCATACATTTGCAATTATCAAGGAAATAATTTGCTTAGTTCATTGAGCAAACAATCTCCTACCCTTAGCCACAACATCAAGCACAACACTTACTGAACACAATCCATCATTATCAAGCATTTAATTTACTATGTTTGTATAAATTGATACAGGAATGGATGTCCTGCTTTTAATTATTCTAGCATTTATACTGATGGTAAAAATTGCAATTTTCTTCATTGCCCTGTTGAGAGCTTACTTTCTAGAATTATAATATAAGTACGGTGATTTCTTTGGTAACGAAGGCTGATTTTACACAAAATTGACTTCATCATAATAAATTGAAAAAATTATTTTTCAAACAACTGAAAATCACACCTTTATACTCTTCACTAAGTTATATGAAAATTGCAAAATTTGGTAGTTTACAATAAATAACTTTTAAAAATTGAAATTTTAAAGTTAGTAACAGAAGGAAATTTTTCCTACCTGAGAATTTTGAATATGAATTAACTTAAAGTTCAGTTAAACTATTTTAAGAAATTTTTGAAAAATTAGACACCCCCAAGGAGGCTCACTCATTGAAAATTAAGAGAGTTTTTTTAGAAATATTATATTTATTATTAAAATAGATATTTAAATTAGTAATGAAGGACAAAAAATAACCTGGTACAAAATATAAAAAACTTTAACGAAGGATGTCTACTAATTTGAATTTAATATGCTGTTTTGTATAAAATCTTTTTATATAATTAAATGAAAGAAAATCTTAATAGAACACTTAAAGTATAATAATTGGCCTAATATTAAACTTTAGAAAATAATTAACTTAATTTATAGGTACTCAAAATTAAGATAACTAGACCTACAAACGAGAAGAGAGTAACTTTGAGCAAAAGTTTTGAGATAAATTTTGTCAAACTCAAAACAATGTTTTTTCAAAAGTATACTCATTTCTGAAAAATTATGTATTGCTGTGATCAAATATTAATTTTAAAATTTAGGGTATGTCCCTTTTTCACGGATTGTTGTCTTATAATATAAGTTTCTGATTATAAAAAAATATGTTAGTCTAACCATTATTTATATATTATATGTAAATATATATGTAGGATTTCACCAAAAGATTAGTCTTGGTAAAATAAAGATAAATCTTCTAGTTAAAAAAAGAGATTTTGTTTTATATTTTAGCAGAGTGATAATTAATGGTTTTACAATTTTTACTATTGCTGGAATCTTGTTATGGTGAAGTTAATGTATTTTGTTTCTTCATCTTTCTCATAAATATTGATTAAATAGATCTCTAAAATTTTTCATTTTGTATAAAACAAACAGCTAGAACTAAAAGTCAGATTAATTTAAAATTTAGAAGAAAAAAACATACTAACATAATATTATAAATAAAAGAAGTTTTATATATAAAGCAATTTTCAAAAATAGTATGGCATACTATATTTTTAAATGATATTATCTTGTTATCTCATAGTAACCATTAACTGAGGTTGTTTTCTTTTGCACAAAATTATTCTCTGGACATTCTGCTTTATCTTGGTTACAATTACATATTTACTGAAGGAAAAAAAAAAAAAAATCTTTACTAGTTAATTTTTTTTAATGCAGACAAGTATATTTGTTTATAGAAACGATATTCTATTAGATGATGTAGAGTCATATCAAAATGAAGATGTAATCATTGATCACCAAAAATAGCTTATTTCATTTTAGTCATATTAATAGAATGATTCAGATCATTTTAAAATTTGAGAATTTAGATACAACCAAGCCATGATCAAGTTTTAAGAAACACAATGCACAAGTCACTCATGCATTCCAAATAGACTGGAAAGGGAGTCTATACAAAAAAAAAGGTTCAAGACACTGAAAAATTATCATGACTTTAAGCAAAGTAGAAATGCATTTTCATGTGGTTTAAAATCAAGGTTTAATGCTAACTTTCAGTAGGTGTGCCTGTCAAATTTTACAACAAAGGGATTTTTCATATGTCCTTTATTCAAGCAAAACTGTGTGAAAGTCATTGCTATTCCTTCATGTGACCCCTCTTCAGGATTAAATGGGTTTATTGAGTTTCAAGTGATTTATATTGTTTTATGCTTTGTCAAAGTTGATGAAGCGTCCGCTACTGTAACTTGATAATTTTTTTTCGCCTTAAGTTCAGTTTGATAATTATATATCCAGTAACGATTAGCAATTTATTTTTTCATTTTACATTATCAAAGATATTTAATATGTAATAGCCTGCCATAATCCACTGCGAAGAATTTTCTTGAAAGCTTAACTCTTCAGTCTTATGAAAGCACATCATTACTCGAACCTAAAAATCGATCTTCACCATAGACATTATCCATATCTTTAAGTCTAAATTATACATCACAACCTGAAAAAGCAAGGAACAGCAAGAATTAGAAGAAGAGCTTGTGGCTTTTTTGAAAGAAAGAAAATGATTACCAAAATACATGAAATGCAGTAGGTGCAATATATAGTATACTTGTAAGTGTCACTCTCTAACAAAGTTCAATGTCATATGCAAGGACAAAGAATAGAAACTAAGAAAAGTGTGTCTTTGTTGTACAAACTTAGTTTGTATTATAATTTTTTATTAATATAGTTAATATCTTTTCTATAAATAATATTAAACTTCATTACTTCTCTGATTTCAGTATAATTTTAGATTTTGTAAATATTAAAATTAATTTTCACCCTTTATGAAAATATTTGCTTTTTGTGACATTGCTCTATTGGTATTATGAAATAAATTGCAGCTGCCATAGTAAAAATGAAGAAAAATTATTGTGTCAGAAAAAAGCACATATATCCTACCATTTGTGTAAAATATTTAGTATCCGCTGGAAGGTTAAAGGTGGGAAAATTAATTTATTATATATATATATACATTCCTTCAGTTATCTTATATTCTTACTGTATTTTTTTTTAAAGTTCAGAACCCAGTGAAATTTAAATATATATATATATGTATGGTTTGTTGTTGTAGTGTTAAATCGATTCAAACAGGTCGAAGCTAAACTAATTTGTTTGTTTATGGGAGAGTGACCTAAATGTAATCATTTCAGCTGAGTTTTTTTAACAAAAGTGAACAGAAGATCCCTGCTTTTTTCTCAGCACGATTGGCCTTAACAGACAGACACGCGGATCAAAGTGAAGGAATAAATAGCTTGTTTTTATTATATACGTATGTTTTAGGGAAAATCTGGAAAGAATTCATGTGCATGCGACAGCAATTAGGAATTACTCTCGTAGCAATAAATATGTCAAAATTTGAGAGATTTATACCCAGCACAGGAAAAGAATGAAATTCTGGAGTTTTGAGAAAGCTGATTTGGAATACATAAACTTTAAAATATATATTTTAAATTTGAAATAAAATTAAGTAGAGGATATTACATATATATTACAGGCCATTTAACTGAGAGAGTTCTTATATCCTTCTTCAGGTTTAATACACTTTGAGTTTCTCTCTAAACCAATTGGTTACCTTCTGTAAGATAGCTTTGTTTTAAAAACATTCCAACCATGTTTATGAACTGATTTGTCTGTGCTTTCACTCACCATAGTGCAAACAGCTGTTCTTGCCATGTCCAGAAGTGGTTTGTCTCTCACTCTTCTTGAGGCTTGTTCTCCTCTTTTATGATCCACTTCTATGAACTCACCTTTTGTATCTCTAGGAGGATCATAAAATGATACCACTTATCAGTTCTAGGTGGTTCTCATTACTTTTAGATATCCTGCTAATTACCATCACTAAACTGCTGATAAGCAGACACATTATTCTCCTTATACTGTCAGCTTACAGTATGCACAGTAGGGGCAAGTCACATTGTCAGGCCATATAAGGCAAAACTCTCGAATTAATTGTCAGTTTCTGTTATCCATCATCATTCTAAACAATATCAACAACAGGCATCTTTAAAATTGTCCACAGATTACCTTACACCCTACTGTATAAGCTGGAAGTGACTAATCGTCAGTGGCGGAGGGATTGGTATTGACTTTTCAAACAAAACCCCTCTTTAATCAGTTGCTATTGTATTATAGTATTGCAGTACATTCTCAGCACATTACTACTCTTATATTGAAGTTTTATGATTCAATATGCATGCATTATTCACTTTTAATGATTTTATTTTCATTTTTGTACAAACCAGCATTGAAATCATGTTACTGTACTTGTACATTATAAAGAGATTTCTGTATCTGTCTGTTTTTATCTGTCACAGTCCTGTCCAGGCTGTGATGATGAATCAAAGTTTTACTATAGTTTTACATATGAATTCAGAGTTTTCAATCAAATATAATCTTTCAGGTAAATATTTTGCCAGTCATTTCATCATGGGAGGAGAGAAATTTCAAACTACGGAACCTGAAATGTATCTGTTTGGTGAAAACATGGATTTAAACTTCTTAGGTGGAAAGCCAGCTCCAGTAAGTTTAATTAATTATTTCCATTGTAGCATTTTAATTTATGCGTTTTGTTTTATGAAATGATTAGTTTTTCAAATTAAATCTTAGGAAGTTTTTTTTTTTTTTTAACTTTTTTTTATAATTTTGCATCAATTCAAATTACTTTCAGTTTCCTTATGCTGCACCTCAACCTAATGAACCGACGCGGACATTGCGCAGTTTGATAAATGTGAGAAAAGAGACACTGAGATTTGTTAAGTGAGTTTTCATTATTATTATTTTAATATGTTGATTTTTCTAAAGTATAATTACATTTTTACTTTACATCTTACTAAGGCATAGCTCTCAAGCAGTTTCAAATTTTGTAGTTGAAACCATTTTTTTAAATTTGAAATTAAGAATGAAGAGATTTTTTAGATTGATAATAATCCTTAAAAACTGATACTTTAAATATGGCCTTACTGATTTTGCTTTGGAATTGCAAATTCTTTATTTTATGTTTTATGTCTGAGTAATTATACACAAACTATTTCAGTATCTGATTTTAAATTTTTTTTTCACTAATACTTGTTGATGGATAATTTATAAATAGAAGTGATCTAAATTATAACTGCTGATGACAAAGATACAATATTCAGTAATAGTTTATTCAATATAGCCAAAACTCATGTGTAATATCAAAATCAGTTTGTTGAAGTCACAGTCTGAATCTTTTACAATGCACTTTGTACTGAATCAGTCTCATTCTTGATCAATATGCAGTTGCACTGTTAAGTTGCAGAATATTTAAATGTATTGTAGAATATTGAGATGGTTACAAAAATTAATTTAATTCACAAGAATGAAACCAGCATATTGTTCACTGTTATATTTATCACATTTAACATCAGGCATTCAAAATTACTGAACACAAATACAAAATAATTAAAAGATGAAAACTTTAAGTAAACACATTAACAGTTACAAAATTAATCTTGAGGTTTTGGGGAAAACAGTCCACCTCATGTCTCAATTTTAACTGACTGTTTTATCTTGACACCACGTGTGGTTATGCTTCTCCTTGGTGGGTTGTGCATGTTTTTGTCGCATGGATGCTCTTAGATTGCTCTTTTATAATTTAATTCATATTGCTACTGATTAGGGACGAATGGAAGTCTAGTTTTCTTTCGTTATGTTTAAGTATTTTACATATCTGTATAAAAGTGCTGGTGACAATTACATATTGGCTGGTAATTACTGAAATGTTTTCTAATAATTTGTGGATTATCTTTTATCTATGTCTTCTTTAACTTCTTAATACTGCATTAAAAACTTTTTTCAATAACTTTTTCTGTGACTGTGTTGCTTATGCACTATGCATTAAAAACTGCATCGAAATCTGCTTCCAAATTCTATAATTATCATTTAAATTAAAAAAGCTTATTCTCAGTCATGTCAGAATACGCCTTCTTTCCCCCAATTGCATTGCCTATTCTTCTTCTGTGTAACATTTTATCTAATAATGCACTTGTATATAAGTTATGTTACATGTAGTTTTGTTATGTTTGTTTTAGTCACATTTTAATTTTATAAATAAGTACAAATATTTAAAATTCTCAGCACTGCATCTTTATTAAAATATATATTTTGTAAAAATTTTGTTTATCTCTTATTTGCAAAATGGGTAGGATAAAATGACTAAATTATAATGGAGACTTAAGAACAAATGGTTTAGGGTAGTAATATTTCTGTTGTAACATTTCTTCAATATTAATATCTTAGGAACCATTATTTAACATCATAGGCCCCGAAAAGTGTCATATCTTTTTTGTTACTTTGTAACTACATTCTTTGGAAGCATTTAATAAATTTGGAATTGAAGCTGCGATAAATAGCCAGCTGTATTAAGTTGGGCTTTGACAAGTAGTCTCATCAATTTCATTTGACTTGTTTTCCACCGATTCAAGTTGATTTAGGCAGGCCATTCACAGAGGCTCAAAAATGCACTATTGGCCACTTCGATCTCCCCCCACACACACATGGGGGAATTTCACTTTTTGGAAAGAGCACTCTCCCCTCCCTTCCCTGATTTCTCCAGTCTGACTCCCACATGCATTTCCCCTCCCCAACACTCTCAACCATACATGTGTGATTTGTCGCTCGCCTCAAAGGATCATATTTCACTTTTATGACCAAATAGGCTGCATGGGAAACCAACCTCATTGGAATTCCAACCAAATGCTCTTCCTATGCCAATTTTCAACGGATTTTCACACTGACAGATGGGTTTGGTATCCTGTGTTCCAAAAAAAGTAGATTAGAACACTGCTGAATGTCCCACTTTAGAATCATTCTTGAAGGAAATGGCTGTATTTCATTTTATGCTAACTAGTATTCACTTAAAAAAAGCATTAAAAAATTTTATGAATCACACATAACCGAAAATAAGTAAATGTTTTAAAATGAGCAAAAGTAAAAAAAAAAAAAAAAAAAAAAAAGGAAATAGATCAATTAGTAAATTTTCTCTCTCAGCAGCAACATTTTTTTGTAACTAAAAAACTAAAGAAGCAAACTATTCTAGGAAATTGATTCTGTTCCTTTTGCTTAAAATTGTTCTTTTCTAATTTACAAATTTTCAGTTTGATCTCAATAATTGATTACACTTGCTCTTTTTTGTGTATATCAACAGGTTTTTTTTTTTATTTAAATAACCCCCTCATTCTGGAAATACAAATGTTCTTTATTTAAATTATGCTTGCAGAACTTGTGCAAAATAATGTGAATTCCACTACAAATTACTTTCATAGATTGCTGGCAAATATATTGTTTACAAATGAAAAACTGAGATAAATTATCCTTGGTTGGTTGTGTTGGGTTTTTTTGTGCAAAAGCAATTAAGTTGACCACATTGCGCCAGAATAAAGTGTAAAATAATGTCAAGATGTAAGTATAAGTTTGCATATGTATAGAAAACTGATGTATAACCTTTTCAGTTGAAACTGCACAATGTTTAATTATCCTTCTAAACTTAAGGAGCAGTGAATTGTAAGTGATAAATTTATTTAATACATATGAATTGATATTTTCTATTTTTGCTTTTTATATATATTATAAGAAAGTATTCTTAGTGTGAAAATTTTGAGTTTGTGATTTTCATGAATATCCTTATTTTAAATTTCTTGAGTCTGAAAAGACATATTGGGAATTATGAAAGTGTGTCTATCAGTGTGTTTCTGAACATAATAATTAAATAGGTAGGCTTCCTATAAGGAATCTACCTAAAAACGCAACAACCTAGATACCAAATTTATAGAGGTGTATCAAATTTTGAGCCAAATCTGTAAATAGGAAGACTGTTTGTCTGTCATCCTATCTGTGATCTTCTGAATACGATAACTCTGAAATGCTAATAAATGCTAAATAAATTAAATTTGACCTGTGGTCTTTATATTTAAAAATATAATATGTCTGAAATTTTGATCAAAATCTATCAATGGGGTTAGTAATTTTGAATGCTTTTATATAGTTTTTTAATGCCATTCAGTAATATTTAGTTGAATATCATCACCTAGACAATATTATTTTTGGCCATAAATTATATCCTTTTCTAGAAGTTTACAAGAAAGTTGAGTGGAGAACATATCAAATTTGTATTTACTGTTTTTGTTTGTAGGGTGCCAGACGTCGTGGATGATCAAAGGCAAGGAAATGCCCCTTCAAACACTGCTTACAATATAGAATTTAGTTTTGATTCTGATGTACGATGCAACATAACAATTTATTACTTCTGCACTGAAGAAATAACTCCAAATGGTGTAATGTAAGTCACAGAGTTTTATTGTATTTAGAAAAAGACAAATTAAAAAAAAAAATTTATTTATTATAAAACTGCAATAAATTGAACATGTATTACAAATGTTCACAATGGTTATGTTTCAGTTACATTTCAAGAAATTAAGTAAATTAACTTACATTTGAAAAATCAGTATTTTATTGAATTACATGTAAACAAATTTGTTAGATGTTTTATTATTTATGCAATTATTTTATTTCACTTTTAAAGTTTAAAGCATACTTACAAGTTTCTAACTTTCATGGTTGCATTTCAAACTTTAATGTACCATAATATATCATACCAATTTAATGCACCATTTGTAATGAAACTTCAGGTTTTGAGATTTTTATTTTCCATTTTATTTAAATTATAAGATGTTTCAGTTCAGATTTTTGTACATGAAATATCATTTAGAAGAATTTTCTCTTCACTAAGCTCTTTTTATATTACTATTTTTATTTAATCTCATAAAGTTAATTATAGTCAGGGGTGTAGTGGAACCGGTATGCACTGGAACCCATTCCGGAACTGCTTTTTCCCCCCTCGAGAAATAAATAAGAAAAAACTGTGAAAATGTCCTTAAAACAACACAATTTTGTCACCCAGGTTAGAGCATTCCGGCACTGCTTTTTTTGCAACTACACCACTGAAGTTTAGTAAATAATTATAGTTAAATTTTCCTATTTATGTGGATGCAATATGTATCTGAATTTCACTGTGATACATTCCCCTTCCTTTCAATTGCTTAGTTTTAAATCACGAAATTCTTCTAGCTGTTTTACTTGGATATAATTTTGCTATAATTTACCTATCTTTATAAAACTGCTTATATCAGCCATTATTCTAAAAATTTATGTGATATATATATACTGATAGTTCAGTATATATATCAGTATAATTTATCTACTGATAGTCAGTTATAATTTATATACTGACTGTAATATAATATGTGTTAGTAAATTTGTAGTACTATGTTAAATTTTAAAGATCATTATTTATAAATATATCTGTACATTTCAGATATACACCTCAAGATTCATCTTTAAATTCTGAAACCTACCACTATAAAAAAGGAATTAATCAGCAGTTTAGCCAATCGTCTCATATATTTGATCCTAGTAAATATCCTGAAGATATGGTATGGATATTTATTGTTATGATATTGTGTTTCGTTATGAAATCTTATTTCTTTTTATTAGTTCAGGCACTTGATAAACTATTTTATTTGAGTTTGTTGTTAATAATATGTGTTGCAGAGAAATCTTATATTGGCCCAATCTGAAATCATTTATATGTAGTAGAAATTTCTCTAACATGATCTTTAATTCCCTAATATTTTGAGAATAATGCAAAATATGGTGCTTAAAATAGTTACTGAAACACTTTGTAGTAGGATTTGTTTGACTATATTTTGATACATCATTGATTTAAGCATTTTTTGCATTAAAAATTTGAAGAACTGGATTGATATGAATGAAACTGTTGTTCATTTAGAATATAATTTCTAAACATTTTTGTTTGTATTATTATCAGTATTAAGGGTAGTTAGCCCTAAGAATAATTTAAAGAACAACAAATTGGGCATTACTCGAAATGAATCAAACAATTTTAAAATTCTAAAGGGAGTTGAACAATTCCTGAACTAAAGAAAACTTTCTTGCTAAATTCTGTATTTAAGAATAGTTAATTAATGTGCTTCATTTCATTCTGATGCCTATAAATTATCCATGTAATTCATACCAGTCTTTATCTATTACAGGGCTTTCCAACCTTCATTCCCTCACGTACCCTTTGATAAATCTTTATATTTTCGCATATTTACCTACTGTCATATATATCTCCCCACCATCAACAACCATCCATCTATTCAAAGAAATTTTTATCAGTGATGTTAATGGCTTAGCTTAGCTTCAGAGTCAAATGACTAATTAATAACATTCCCTGTACTTATTTTTTTAAAATTTACATATCATTGCATTTTTGCAATAGTATTAGTTCAATGCCAAAACAAATGAAATCAGCATTGTTATAATTTCGCAGTAACTTATAAGGATGGCTGAAAACTACTCTCTGTAATAATCAACTTTTCAAGTGGTATAGTTATTAAATAGCAACTGTTAACTTGCAAAACAAAATTCTGTAACTTTTTTTTAATTCCTTATGTTTTCTTGTTTCCGTAACTTTAAAAAATTCCTTATGTTTTCTTGTTCCTTTGATTTCGCATACCCCCAACTAGTCCTTTACGTACCCCCAGGCGTTGATTTATTGCAATGATAGTTGGATCAGATAGCCTTTCAAACTTATTAAATTTTTCTTTGAAAAGGCAAATTTGCATTGAAACCACTGCTTCCCAAACAATTTTAGGCCAGTTAATTAAGATAAGAACTGAACAAAATTTTAACCTTTTTAATTCATTATTATTTTTGAATTATTTATTTATTTTTTGGTTGCTAAATAAAATAGAATATTTTACCAAAAGGACTTTTTTGGAAAAAAAAAAAAAACTCATTACTACTTTAAAAATGGTTTTGTTCTCAGTCACACTAAGCGATCAGTTTAAAGCAATCAAAATATTATTTTTTTCTCTAATATTTATTGAATTAGCACAAAGTAGCACATATATATCTTTCTTATCCCTGTATGAGCTAAATTAGAACTAATAGTTACAATTCATAAAATTTAGCAAAATTAATTAATTAAATTTAAATAAATTAAAATATAAACATATTTTGCATTAAATAGAAAGGCGCATATGCAGCGGAATCTAATAAAATACAAAAACAAATAATAGAAATTTTAATTAAAAGGAAAATAAATTAAAAGAAAACAATAATAAAAACGAAAAATAATGAAAACAATAAATGCTTTTGCACGCAAATGCAGCAGCAAAAAGTATTTGCTTCAACAGAAATTTTTTAAAAAATACAACAAAAACTATAAAATAAAAAACCAAAGATTCTCTAATACTTAGAACACTTTAATTAGAAATTATTCAAAATGGAAAGGAACTAAAATGGCGCACTCATCAGAAACCACACGCCATTTTTAGTTCAAAAAAGAACAAGATTTTCTGTGGAAAGGAATGA
>BGPR01003062.1:0-46409 GCA_013235015.1 Araneus ventricosus | reverse complement strand
TTCTACTTCTGAAAGACATTATTCTCATGCACTTTTAGCTTACATTTGGAAATGTATTTTCTTCCAGACTTCTCAAGATATTCCTGCTGGTTATGAAGCAGTATCACTAATAGAAGCTCTCAATGGTCCTGCTCAACCTTCTGCTCCCCTGGTTCATTCATTTGGTATATTCGTTTTGTTAATTTATATAAAATCATGACATCTTTTGTTTATTCCCTTCCCTTCATAAAAAGTGTTCTAAAAATTATCAACTTTCTAAATGTTTGCTTAGGTGATGATAGATAAAAATTTTTTTATTTATGCTTAGTTGTTTTGTTTTTTAAAAATCTGCTAGTAATGGTATATAGTAAATAATTTTGCTGTTTTTATAAATTTAAAACATTTTTTTAGTATGTTGTTAGTTGTTAATGAATTTAACATAATATAATAGATAAAGTGTTGATGGGGGGTCTCCAAAAATGCTTGAGCAGCAGTTAAAGAACCCTTAACACTCTCCAAAATTCATTCATCGGCAAAAGGTTTCTGTCGTATAAAATGTTTTTGTCATATGTCAGTATGATATATATTGAGGGGCATCTATCAAATTGTTTGGAAAACAAATAAAAGACTATATATCTTCAAGCTGAAAGAGCATTGAACTGTCACCAAGTATATGCTAGATGATGAAGTGGAAACCTGCTTTTATATGTAATTGGTTAAGTTCGGCAATTTTATGTGTATTTAATTAAAAAATGGTTGTAACATGTACAGTAATAGAATTAGTGGAAAATAGTAAATAATAAAATGCATAATGAAACTTGTTACTTTTGAAAGTCTTTTAATCAAATGTGTTCCCATTGCATTCTGATATGCACTTCTCAAACAAGAAATACAAAATCGGGAAAGGTTAGTTTGCTTATTTTTGATACCGTTGTCTAAAGGATAATTTGCAGGGGCAAATTTCAATATGAAGGTCACCACACACTCATGGTTGTATGTTGTACTTTTTAATATAATTAGATGGGTGTGCATAACATACTAATCAATTTCAAACCGAAACCAAGAAGCACCATCTCAGTCCTAGAATTCATGTTAGTTCATTGTCATCTGGAATTTGTTTTTGTCACATTCAAATTAATGAATAATTTTTACTCATTGAAGTCAGTCAGAACAAATTTGTTCAACGTTTAAATCATTTTTGTATATATGTTTTTCCATTCTCACGTTTACTCATATGTATATGATTTTTTTATTAATGAATTTTCTTTTTATGAATGCTGCAAATTACTTAGAACTTGAATCTTATATGCCTTTCTATAGGTAATCCAAAATTGCAGATCAGCAAAAGAAAAAAAAATATTATGATTTTAATTTAATGATGCTGCAGTAAATTGTTTTGTACTTTATGCAGCATTTTATACATTTGCCATTAATATTGTTTATTTTTCAGTATGACGTTTTAAAGCCCCAGAATTGTGTTTCTGTTTGTATTTTTGTTTAAACTGTACATTGCAATTTTCTTAATATCCAGACCTTATCAGAACTTTAATCTATCAAGAAGATTTATATCAATGAATTGCACTGTTTTATAAGTACTGGGTGTCAATAAATTATTAACCATTCATTAAATTATAAATTATTTACCAGATTAAAAGTATTTCATAAAAATAAAGGTTTATATACAAAGTATATGGAAACTTATTTATGTTGTCAGAGTTTATTGTTGTGCCTGGCAATAGAGAAAATTATTATATATATATAAACCAGTTGCTATATTGTTCGAACAGCGGTTGTATTGACATGTATCTTTTATGTTGTGAACCATTTCATAAAAAAATCATTTTAATTGCTCAGTATAGATATTTTTTTATCATTGGTTCCACTTTTTTTTGTAACAGTTCCTTATTCTGTGGATACTTCAGGGTGTTCATAAATTAATCACTGAGTAAAAAGTTGTTAAAAAAATGGGGGCAAGTGATAGATTTTTTTTTCTTAAGGGTTTTATTTAGCAATTTAAAGATTTTCTAATGCAATGACATCAAATGTGAGAGGTACTCAATACACTTCATCACAAACACTGTCAGTTGCTTAGAAAATATTGCAACTTTTGTTTTCATGAGACAATGCAATTTTTTTTCATAACAAAATATAATTTTTCTTTTTTTGCCATGTACAACAACAACTTTGTACCATATTGTGTGCAAATGTAAATAGTTTCCAAATAATTTTTAAAACTGCATTTTTATCAAATTTTTTGATCTGCTGATTAGTTTATAAATTAATCTGACTTGTATTATAGCTCATTTGCTCAAAAACTTATCAACTTCTTAATCTGCATATTTCTTTGCTAGCCCCTGCTGCCATTCCCCCATTTACAAATAGTCCTGATTTCCGGCAGAAACACCGTCTTCTGGACAGGTACAATTTTCTCCTCCTGTTTTTGATTAACTCACTCCTTCCCTCCAAATCTTGAATTCCAATACCATTTGAAAATCCTTAAGCTTCGTTTGAATAAATTCTACCAGTGATGCATATTTGCATCACTTAATCTGACTTTTATTACAGTTCATTTGATATCTTTAATTAATCTTGAATAAATAATAATTAATTACTGGAATTATGGTATTATTCCCTGAAATGAAAAAAGTTTTTTAAAAAAGCTTTAATTGAATAATTTAACTTCTAATTTAGTAATATTGCGGAATTTTTTTTTTCTGTATTCCTTTACTCATCTATATAGAATTACACAGCTGCTGTTAATTTTTTTTTTTTTTAGTCTGTTAGTGTATAACTAAAATCTTCTTGTTTTATGTATGAAGTTTTTTACAGAAAATTTATTTTGTGTAAAACTCAATTTGTTTCTCATAAACTTTTTAAAAAATATTTATTTTTTTAAATTTCTTGAATTATTTGGCAAACTGAATTTCAGTGCTTGAAATATATTTTCCTTAGTGAAGAGCATTTAAAAATTTGTGCCTTGGTTTTTTTTTCTTTAATTTAATTGTGGGAGTTAACTAAATTTTGATCTTAAAACTATTTTTTGTTTATCCCTGTGTTTGTATTAATTAACATTTTGTTTTTCCTCATTTTTTTAAATGTATTGTGGGTAAGTGCAGTTATTGCATAGAACGGCAACTAATGCATGTTTCTATCACACAACTGAGATTGCAGTCCCTTTCGAAGTTTTTTCTTTTCTGAACTTTGATCACAGTCCCCCACCTGTAGAATTTTAAATGGTTTGTTTGTATTGATCAGTTATTTTTATTATAGGCATCACTCGAGTAGCGCATCCCTGAAATTGGGCGGCAGCAGTAATTCTGAGAAAGACAGTCCCTTCCCTGAGAAGCTACAAAGGAGTGCAGAGGGCTCATCTGTTCCTGAAGTAGTTGTCGCTTCTCTGATGTCATCTGATCAAATGGATCTCAAAACTGAATCTCTCACTCGAGGCGAGGCGAGGAAACACAGGAAAGGTTTCAGAACTTCATCTGCACCGGAGAAAATGAGATTATTTGCTAGCTCTCTAAACAAAGTGAATGAAGTTGGAAATAAGCGTAAAATTGTGAGTTTCCATTGCATAACTTAATAATCTTGTTCAGAACATAATGCCCATATTCACTTCTTTTTATTGCTAATATTTAACTCTCATTTTAAAGAATAACTTCTTTTCATCTATGTAGGGTAATTCAGTAGGGTTACAGCAAACTGTAAGGATCGGTTAGATATATAAAAACAAATCAGCTGTACAGAGTGTCCGAGAATTGTGGGACCCATTTCAAAAATTAATAGAAAAAGCCTAATAATGTTACAACTATGGTTTTTTTTTAAATGTGAGAGCAAATAAAAATAGTTTTTTTCAGATAGGTAACATGGCGTTACAGCCTTCTAAATTTGCTACAGCGAGATAATTCCGTACGCAATAGCTACCGATCGGCAGAAGCCCATGCATGTTTTCTAATTTCCTTTTTTAGTTTTTCTTGAATATCTCAAAAATATTCAGTTTTTACACTACAAGCGAATTAACAAATTAAAGAGCGTAAAATTCCTTACAAATACATGCTTTTATTTTTCTTCTAGCTTTAATATTTTCGCAGATAACGGCTCTTAAAAATGGGAGATTTTCAATAATTTACGGCCACCTAGACCACCGTAACACCTCGTTTCCTATCTGAAAAAAAACCTTTTGATATGCTTTCTCAGTTAAAAAAAAAACATAGTTGTAACATTATTAGTTTTTTTTTATTAATTTTTGAAATATGTACATAATAATATATCAGTGGAAACATCATGTATACTTTAGTGATACAAGAAGAATAAAAAATGAACGAATTTAGATATGGTGCTATTTAACCTTAAAATTCTGCAACATCAAATTATGTTGCCAAGGGTGGTTGAGATGCATTAATACTTTAAGTAAGTGAGTGTCAATTGTAAAATATTGTGCTTCACTTAATTACCCTTTACTGTAAATACATATTTGTCATCTTAGCATTGCTATTCAAATCCATCCTACTTTTTCTATACTTTTAATAATGGAACAATAATGGCTCCTGTAACTTGATTTACTTTAGCCCTCTTGCACATACAAATGCTGTATCTGTCTGTATGCTCCTACCAGTGGCAGCTCGTGAGCTCAGAAAAGAGGAGGGCTGCAAAAAAATGTTTATCAAGAGATTACAATTTTAAAAGCTACTTTATTTTTAAGTAGGCCAAATTTTTTAATTCCAAATCCAGATGTAAATTTTCCTGCTTTTCAAACAAAGTAAGTAACCAGCTTATGACATTTTCTATTAGTTTTAATAACAAAAATTAAAGTGAATGTTGATGTGACGATTCCTCTGACGAAAAAAATAATAATCGGAGCTCCTACATATACACTTCACTTCCCTCCTTGCCCAGTTCACTCAATAACACTCTTTCAAAAATGAATATCAAATAACTCATACAGAAAATTTATTTTTAAGCTAAAACATATTAAATACATTTTTTTACTGAAATACTCTAAAAATGTGAAAGTTTTAGAAGGGTATTATTTGTTTGAATCTGTCTTCGCAATACGAACCGATAGCAAAACTCATAAACAGCAAATGAGATTGCAACTTGCGTGAGAGTGAAGAAAAATATATTAAAAAGAGCATCTTTTTTTCGTTCAGTTGGCTCCGTGCCAGCCAGAGCTGTGTTGACTTTCAGCCCGTAGGCTGCCTAAGCTAAAGGAGGAAAAAGTTGTTTTTTCACTCCGGATTTTCTGCTCAGTGAATGGATTTCGGGGAGAAAGATTATTTTGCAGCTCAGAGCTACATCTCTCTCTTCATGTGGATTCATTTTATGGCTTGTTTTTTTTTTTTTTTTTAAATTTTTTTTTTTATTATTATATATTTATTTGCATTTTCGTAAGTTATTGAGCTCTGAGAGTGGAAAAGTAGGCAAATAAGATTATAAATGAAAAATACAAGTTTAAAAAATAATTTCAGGATGTGCTACAACCTTAATGGACGAGCTGCCACTGTTCCCTATATAAACTAATATGTTCTGTAATGCCTGACATTTTTTTAAAATTCGTCAGAATCCTGTTGAATCACATTGTCTTTTTAGACAAATAAATAGGAATTTTGTCTCTTATATATTTTAATGATTATGCAGCAAGCACCACAAATTGTATACTATTCATTTTGGTTCTTTGGAAATTCTAATCACTAAAATCATTTAAAGGCGCATAATTAGATGACGGATTTGATCATGTGAATTACCTTAATTTCAATGTTTTCAAGAAAGTAAATACATTTTTGAGTTGCTGTCTTGAAATCATTTTAAGTAACACATTAGTCTGTTTCGAATAAAAAAGAAGTAAAGATTGTGACTTTTCTTCTTTGAACAAATAATCAGCTTCTGCAATTTTCATTGGGAATTTTTTTAAATGAACCCTACTTTTCTCTGTAACATGTTTTTCTGTGGTAACTTTTGATACTTATGATCATTTCTTTTTTTTGGTGATTTTTGCTGATTTCTGTATATTGCAAAATATGATACAGTAAATTCTCGATTATCTGGCATTCAAGTATCTGGAAAGTTCAGCCTACCAGAAAAATTAGAAAATGAGCTTTTCTAAAAATTTTATATCTGCACGCCAAAATTTAACACACGCGCGTCTGCGCCATTCCATTCACAATTTATTTCTGGAATGCAATGTCCTCACTGCACAGAGGGCGTAAAAGGAGAAAAAAGCAATATACAGTACAATGACGTACACAGAATTGTTTTATGGGGGGGGGGGGGCAAAAGCAAAAGTGAGAACCGAAAAAAAAAAGCTTCTTACCTTTCGCTGAAAAACGAGACCTAAAAACGAAATCGACAACCA
The DNA here is from genome assembly GCA_013235015.1 of Araneus ventricosus. Classification (NCBI taxonomy): domain Eukaryota; kingdom Metazoa; phylum Arthropoda; class Arachnida; order Araneae; family Araneidae; genus Araneus; species Araneus ventricosus. The sequence goes on along the minus strand of BGPR01003062.1, from coordinate 40,078 downwards.
AAAGAGATAAAGGGACAGAACCGGTAAAAAAAAAGAGCCCCCTCCCCCCCATTTTTCCTGCCACGTTCAGCTCTCCGGACTTTTCTGGTATCCGGAAATTGGCACTTCCCGAGCATGCCGGTTAGTTAAGCTTTTACTGTATATGCTTTATTTATTTTTTCTCTCTCTTTATTATAAAAAATCTCCAGCAAGATCTATTTCTAGATCTTCATCACTACGCAAGCAAAAGAGATAGTAATTCTCTTTTTTAAAGTAAAGTTCTGCTTATGACTTAATGATTTTTCTATAAAGAATTGGGGAAAAAAAGGGGGTTGAATATTTAAGTGAGGTTTTACGATTTTGAATTTCTAAAGTTTCAGTATTAGCATCATTCACTGAATCACTTATTTAATGAAATAAATAATAAATAAATAAACAGATTAATTAGTATAAACAAAGTCCCCTTATACAGGGTTATTTTGTTTCATTTATTTCTTCTCTCTAATACTTATTAATTTTCATTAATTGAAATAATTATGAAAATAGAATAATCATTTCAACCAAGATGTACTGAAACTGTGAATATCATCAGTAAGAACACACATAGCTTCCACTTGCAGCCTTATTTCAAAATAAATGTTGTTAATTAGACATTGAAAGAAATATTTTTGGTTATACTACTGAAAAAAAAGGGCTTCAAATTTCAGTGAAACGACCTTTATTATTCTTGTAGGAGAAGGATGCTGAATTAGCCGAGACAAGATCTCTTCTTGAAAGTAACATTACTGCTGAAGAAAACTGTGGCACTGTAGCTTCACCTAAACCAAGTAGACCTTGCAGTAGAAGCAGCCCTATATCCTTGTCTACTCCTCATTCATTGCATTTGTGTGAAAGGTCTAGCAAAGGTAAACACTTCTTTACCATGTTAGATTTATGTTGCGTTTTACGACAATTATATTTGTAATAATCTCACTTAATTTTATTCCAAATTTTAATATTATATATTTTAAAATCTTAATGTATTCCAAAATCATTTTTCTAAAACTCCAGTTTCGTTCTTTTCCCGCGCTGGAGGTATATTAAATCTCTCATTTTGGCATATTTATTACTAAAAGAATATTTAATCGCTTTCACGTGCCCACAGAAAATCATGACGGCATCTCTTTGGCACCAGACTTTTTCCCTGAAACGCCTACGTAACTTATTAAAAAATACCCAATATTCCCTTCACTTTGATCACGTGTCAATATGTTATTCCCTTATCCGAGAGAATACAGGGATTTTTCTGTTCACTTTCGCCTGTAACCTAAACAGAGATGCACGTATATCCACCACTCTCCTATTGATAATAAAATAAGAGGTAGTTATTTGCTCAGCCTGATTATTTTCAACGACTACAACCACGGATGCGTTATATACATATCTACTCTATTAAAATTCGAAGGTAAACAAACGTATGTATGTATGTATGTCCCTCTATCTTCTCACGAACCGCCGAACGGAGAAGGGCGCGGAAAGTATCAAAAGATGGGGAATAATCCAGGGAAGCCATTTCGGCCATTTATATTTCGAAATTTTAATTAGTGAAAAAGATATTAATTAAAAACTAATTGGCAACAATGCTTTTCATTGTTTGGGATACTTTACAACAATACTTTTCATTGTTACAGCGCAATTCAAAATACTTTTTATTGTTGAAGTCGTTTACTTTAAAGAACATTGTTACAACAACAATAAAAAAGTGACGCTAACAGAAATAAAAAAAAAATGTATTGTTGAAAGTGTATAAATTCTTTTTTTTATCCCGTGATATAACGTCCAACAGAATCATTTTAACGAATTTGCAGGCGTGTTTTGGTTCTGTAAAGTTATGTGCCGAAAGATATAGATTAGTTATGTTAGTGATTTTAATCATTATTCATTGATTTGATCAAGTTTAAATATTTGTGGAAGCTTCTATTTTAAGCTCATATTTGGAAGTTACTATTTTTCCTTTGTTCAATTCTCGCTTTTTCCGATGCCTAAAAGAAAAAGAGGAGTTACAGGGGATGCTGCCAGTAGACGGGAGGCAATTATTAAACGTGAAAGGAGAGTTGTTGAAACTGAAGAAGAAAGAAGCCGCCGATTGTCAACTATGGCACAACGTGGCCTGGACAGAAGAGCGGAAGAAACAGAAGAACAAAGAAATAGCCGATTGTCAGACATGGCACAACGTGGGCAGGAGAGAAGAGCCGAAGAAACAGAAGAACAAAGAAATAGCCGATTGGCAGTAATGGGACAACGTAGCCAAAAGAGAAGAGGCGAAGAAACAGAAGAACAAAGAAATAGCCGATATTGGTAATAATGGCACGGCCAGGAGAGAAGAGCCGAAGGAACAAACGAACAAAGAAATAGCCGATTGTCAGCCATGTTACAGCATGCAAGAGAACGCCGTCTAAATGTTATTGAAGGACAAAATCACCATCAGATACAAACTTTTTATACAGCTAGAACTGTTCTGAACTGAAGAACACAACTGTGGAGAAATGGAAAATCTCTGTCTGAAATGCGGAGAGTTGTATTTCCGGGATGAAAAGAATACCAGAGGAATTTACACTCATTGTTGTCATAATGGAAATATAATTGAGCAGGCTTCAGTGTATCCAGTGGAAATGAAAGGATTGATGGATGGCTCCGATGAAGGTCGCACCAGTGCTTCAATGGGTGCACAGATTGTACCGTCTACAGGGAGAGGAGCGTATTGCTGCAGAATTCATGGCCAAATTTATCACAGGACCTCTCATCTACACCCAGCTGAAGCAGGAGGTGAAAACACTAATACAACGCACTTCAACAATATTATAACACACATTAGGCATGTGTCACGTGACTTCAGGTATTATTCAATTTAGCCCGTGCAACGGCGGGTCATACAGCTAGTTCCTATTAAAATCTGAAGGTAAACAAACGTATGTATCTATGTCCGGCTATCTTCTCACGAACCGCTGAATGCTGAAACGAGCCGAAAGTACCAGAAGATGGGAAATAATCCAAGGAATCCATTTCGACTATTTAAATTCCGAAATTGTAATTAGTTAAAAGGATATTAATTAGAAACGTCAAAATGAATGAATTGACGTGCTGCCATCTATTGGCAGCATGGTGAATTCATTCATGGCGGATTCTTTCCCCCCTATTATTAGTTTTCGCATCCGGTGTGGCATTTTTTTCATTTATTTAACGGTAGGCGTTTTTTTCTTTTTGAGCGAGCTTCTGTGTTTGGATTTATTAGTAATGGGAAAAAATCGTTTTCATGCTTTTTTTTCTTTCTTTTTTGTATTAAAAGTGTTTAACTTCGTAACGTTTGTTAGGGAAAGTAAGTGACAATATTTGTTGATTGTAGAGAAAAACGGAGGCGGGGCATATGAAAATATATGGATCCCAAGGTCTCACGTGACCTCACTTCTCTCCGCCCGGGTATATCCTATTATTCGTGATAACCCGTGCAACGCCGGGCCACACAGCTAGTATATATATAATACCTGGGAGATAGAATATTCAAATTTGAATATGTTTAGCACATAGGTTTACTGTAACTGCAGTAACCTTTTCCTTACTGGTAGAGCAGACTCTTAATCGGTAGAATTTTTCCCTCTGCTCATGGACGGCTACAACTGCTGTACCACTAAACGATTACTCCCCCTAGAACTAATTTGTCTCTCCTTTCCTATCCAACAGATAATTATTACTTTTCTATTCTATTCAGTCATTCCATGTGTGCTTGATTGATAGATAGATTTCCTTACCTTACTTGTAGAACAGACTCCAAATCCAGTAGAATTTTCCCCCCACTCATCAATGGGTGCAACTGCTGTGCCACTAAATGATCAGAATCCCCCCCACCCCATGGAACTAATGTATCTCCTTTAATCATCCGACTGATAGTTTTTCTTTAATCTCCTATTCTGTCACTCCACGTGTGTTTGATCGATAAACTGATTATTTGTGTGGGAAGGCAAGAATAGCAACTCCATAGATAGTCAAAGAGGACCACAGATCATATGAGGCGTTGCGGATATGAAGGGCAAACTCAACAAATGGTGATATTCAGGAAAACGCATTTGAAAAGTTTTCCATAAGGGCTTTTCCGTAAGCCTGGTATCATTCTCTGTGTATTTTGAGAGGGAAAGAAGGGCGAACTCAACATGAAAAATATACCTCTAGATTCTCTGAAGGGTCTAGATTCGGATGGAGAAAGAAAAAAAAAAAATGACCCGTTGTTGAGTTCGCCCTTCGTATCCGCAACGCCTCATATGTTCAGTTTACTTGAAAAGAGGGGAAAGTAGTATTCTATTTTTTCATATAAGCGAATGTTTAAGATTTCATCCAGCCTATTATGTGAAAGTTAATTAAGGAGGTGTATGGATTTATATCAACTATCATGAATGAATCAAAATCTTGACATGGATCTTTTTGAAAAACTTGAACAGCTCTGTTTTATTGCTGGAAATGGATGAAAAATCAAATTAGATTGATTGATGAAAAATAATCAATAAATTTTTCTTTTTATATACTATCTATATTAGTTATGAACAGTGCTGCAAAAAGAAATTTTGCCTATTTTCTCATATTTGATCAAATTTCATACATATTCAGTTTCATATATTGATTTTTCTGGATTTTAAGAATATGAAATGAGGGGCAGTTAATGTCTGTCTAAACAGTTAAATTCCAATTTAACACAGGAGTTCAATTCTAAAAATTTACTTTAAAATATCCTCTCTGAAAAATAATTATTTTTATTTCAATAGTTGATTTATAAGAACTGTTACAGAGAAGAAAAAAAATTATGTAATTCTTAGAAATGTTTTCTTTGTGTGAATATTATAAGCTGATGTAATCAATTAAGTTTAGAGGAAAAGAGAAAGAAAGAATTTGGAAGACTCCAAAACTGCAGCTTTCCCTATGTTTGAAGATGGGCTGTTAACTCTGCAGTCTAGATATTATTTATTTCCCTATTTATGCACAATTTCACTGCACACAAGAAGCAACTTGAGTACAGAATAAAACTGTTTTTAGTTACAGTGAAAAACAGCTCATGGTATTCTTCCAACTTGAAATTTTGCCAAGTGCCAATAAGTTATTGCAATTTAATAGCATTGTTAAGATATGATTAACTAGTGTTGTTTTATTTTTAACTAGCCGCCTTCGGCGACCAGTTTGTTCGCCGGGAATATAAAATCATTTGAATCTCTTATGTATAATTTGATATTTATGGCTCCCTTAACAAAATAATCTTAAATTTCAAATTGTGATAGACATTTAACCCATGTTCTTCTAGTAACCTTGCACCTGTTCTGTCTGTTGTCTGCATGGCTGTCCCTAATGCAGTCAAGTAACTGTCTGTGTCATATCACATCATCATGTCAGCATCAACTTCACTCTTATTCTTTTCGCAAAATTTGTATTTGATTTTAACTTCAGAATGACTTGGCACATTTTACTTCTAGCCCACATGTTAGCTGGATGAAAATATGCTGATTAAAATATAGCATTAGACATTAAGGTATTGTCCTAACTTTCAACAGTGGAAGAGAAGCATTGAGAGAATATTTGTTTAAATGATGAAAATGGTCCGAATTGTGTTGAAACAATGAAAAGTATTGTTATAAATTATGCCAAAAATATTTTTTTTAAATTCATTAAAATTAGAGAAATAATTGTATGACAAATTAATTGATATCATTAAAAAATGACAGGAGGATGTCTTTTTCAAACAGCCGCTGATGTTAAAGGCATGGGACTATTTTACTCGCATGACTCTTTTCCGAATTTTCAATTTTTTTTTTTTTTTGTAACTTCTATTGTTACCCTTTATCTCTAAGATAAGACATTATTTATGTTTTTAACATATGTAGTTACCGAGATATAGAGGATCTCCCATACAACGCTTTTGTGGCGTTTTGGAGTGTGAATCAAATTTCTTCCTGAGACCCCAAGGGGAGGAACATAGTCCTACGTTAAAAGGTTTTTTTTGCACTTTCAGATAGTGTAAAAATAATTTTTGTTTTATAATATTTTGGAAAGTTATTAAGGAAAAACGCCAAAATTTTGCTTAATTTTTAATTAGTTAAAATTTCAAAAAAAGGGCTCTAAGGTGTACATTTTTACCCTCAACCTTTTACCAAATTTTGTATGGCACTAGGCCCAGCGTTCTGCCCTGTAGAGCGCCAACACACACACAGACACACATTCTCCTTTATTATTAGCAGTGATTGCATAAGACCATTTATATGTAAGGGAAAGTAAACAAATACTACCAAAAAATATTTTTTAAATGTTTCATAAACCTTTACAGTCCCAGTGGTCAAGACTCAAGTGGTACTTTATTGAACAAAATTAAATATTTATTATTAATACTTACTTTTTATTTAAAAAATTTTTTATAGATACTTCACCAGGTGGAGAAGATTCTGATTACTTCACCCCTGAAGATCCGAGCACTACAATTCTTGTCGATCAAGGCACCGATACAAGTTTGGACACACCCCAGCCTTTAGAATCCGGCACCATAAACGATTCTGTTGAAAAACTGAAAGGTGATTATCCTGTCCCAGGAAAGTATAAAACCAATCGTGAAAGATATGCAATGGCCGCCGATGAACCAGAAAATAATTCCAGCTCTGTGCAGGACAAAAGGAAGAAAAATTCTGATTCTTTGAACAAACCAGAAAGTACCACAGATTCTTTGGCATCGCCTAATTCTCGTTCTTTGGTCGTGAATTTAGAAAATCCTAGCTCTTTGCCTGGAACACCTGCAAGTAATGCTAGTGTCCAAAGCAGTGGTGACAGCTTCAGCAGTACTTCTAGCACTCGCTTGTTGCTAAGAAACCAGAGTTATGAAACTTTGCCTGAATGAAGTAACTTATCTAATACAGTGCTGACCAAACTACTGGACCTATAGTTTAATGAGAAACAAGTGATACATTATTTCAACTCTAAACACATTTTATGAATAAGAAAACTTCAACATTTTGTATTGATAGAATTTAAATGAATGTTCTTTTTTATATATACGTAACACTGTTTTTCAACAATCATTTCCGTTTTATATGAGTGATAGGAGATTCTTGCCCCTCCCTTTTTATTTAAATCTCATTTTATAAATGTTCGGTTTTTTGACACCACATAATCATAAATTCTGATTTTTTATAGTATATTTAATGATTTTTTTATTTTTTAGTTTGAAAAACAAAGTATTCTTATTTATAATTTGTTGGAGTAGTGGCTAAAACAATGTCAAAAAGAGATACGTTCACTTTAAATGTTTATATTAATTTATATATCAGATTGGAAATACCAGTTTAAATTGTACTGTAGTGAATTAGATTACTTAAATCTTACAAAATGATATGACATATTCTTTGGCCTTTTCATGAAATTAGGTTTCCACTAAAAAGATGGCAATGTTTTGATATAGTTTTCTCTTACTGAGTCCAATAATTTTGCCAACACTGTAGAAATGTATTTTAAAAATATTATTAAAGTATCTCAGCAATGAATGTTGTCAAGGTATGCAGTTTTAGTAATAATTGATTGCATTATCAGTGTGTTATTGAGTATAAGTTATTTTATCATGTATCTGTGATTTTATTATTATATTTAAAGAAGAGTAAATAGATGATTTGTAATGCCACAGGATTAATATGTATTTCCTGTTTTATTTGTTTATTTTATCTTTTTCTGCGTGTTTTTTTCATTTTTAATCGCTATTTCGCTTGTTTTTGCTATTATTATTTTCAGTGAAGAATCAATTTCTAACTTGTGAATGACAGTGATTCAATTAATATTTAAAGCAAGCCTTCATCTCACCAAAATCTTTTTAATTAAAAAAAAATCACGTTTCCCCAAAAATGTGAAAACGAGATGTTATTTAATAAAAAATAGGACAAAATAAATTAAAGAGTTGTTTAGTGTGTTTTAATGAAATACAGTAGAATCCTGGGAATCCGAACCCCAGGAATCCGAAATTCCGGATAATCCGAACATCTTTTTTTAAATGTCTGAAAACTTTTTACTGAAAAATGGCAGAAAAATAACAATTACAAATCAGAAACAAGGCTAATGTTTATTCCTAAATTAAAAGAAGTATTCAAATTGGTTTTTAAGATTAAATAAAAAGCATTTCAGAAACAAACTCATATCTTTTTACCCTCAACTTGTGTGCCACTGTACCGTGCAAATCATCGCAGGCTCTTTCCATACGCGTTCACATAGCACCCAGAGTCAATTTAATGTATAAAGAATATTTTGCCTAATTTCCTGGATAATCCAAATTCCCCGGAATCCAAACATAGGTCAGTCCCATTTAGTTCAGATTTCCAGGGTTCTACTCTATTTTGGAGACAGATAATTTTCTTTGATATTTTTGCTTATAAATGCTGAAGAATTCAAAAGAAAGAGACAGTATGCAAATTTTCATATCCCACTTAATTTTCTTAGTGACAGTTAGTGGAAACAGAATTTACAGTTTAAAGAACTTTATGATAGAATGGTTGTAACTGTAACTTTCATAATGACGTCTCAGAAGATACAAATTCCATTCAAATAGAATATTTATCGTAAAAGTGCCAGAACTGTGATAATGAATATTTCAATCTATAAATTGACTGCTTCAGCAAGTTTTAGTCCTACATTAATTTCCTATAAATGAGAAGGAAAATAAGAATGCAGGTGCAACAAAATAATGATATAAAACTACATGAGTTGGTTTTTGTTTTAAGCATAGGAATATCTATGCAAATAATACCTCTATCTATGCAAATAGTAGCTTATGAAGACTTATTTACAAACCCTTATAGAACAAATTTTTATTGCTTGGTTGGTGTTCTCCATATTAAAAGGAATCTCTTTGATGTGCAAACAAATTTAGGTGTTTTTAGATTTTGTTTTTCTATTCTTAAAAAAATGAATGAGTTTGTTATTAAAAGATATTGTAAGAGAAGGAGTGGGGTAGAAAACAATATGAATGTGTGAATAAATTTTTAAAAGATTTAATAATTTACTATGTATTAAAAATGTACATTTGCATCAAAATTTCTTGAACCAAGTGTGTGTGTATGATTTTTTCTCATTGGCTTGTAATTTTTGTGAGATAAATATTAAATATATTTGTATTTTTATCTTTTGTGATCTTGTTTATATGTATATATGTTTAATTTTATTTTTAAAAATTTATGTGTAATCATATCAATGATCCACTTGATCATATTTAGCACCACAGGAAAAAGTTTATATTAAGGGGGGAAAAAAGACAGAAGGCAAATAATGATAAATAATTTATTTTTTTAATTCCAAGCATTATAATTTTATCTTTTTGATCAATAATGTTATTGAAATTCATCTAAATATATTTTTTCATTGTTTTTTTATTTTGTGCCTTTTAATATAAATTGCCTACTTGCAAAATAAATCCTAAATTTTGCAATAATTCAATACATGTTAGTGTCAGTGGACTTAAGATAAAATGTATTGTCGCATGATGATGAAATATGTGGAAAGAAATATGCTTGAGATTGTATTTCAAGTTTGAAATCAAACTCCATTTAATTATATTAAGCTAAAATCTCAAGCTTTATTGCCTTGACTAATTTTTTTAAATGTCTCTGTCAACAAAAACACTCATATATTCATGCAAGGTAAAAAATATTTTGAATACTAATTGTTTTGTTTTTTAAAATAAATAAGGTCAAATAACTTTGTCTGTCTGTGGGACTGCATGGACATGACATTTCATGTCCATGTAGCCTTCCAAACACCTTCTGTCCAAACAACCTTCATATCAAAGCAAAGCATGTAAGATATCAGGTGTTAAAAATTGGTCATTTGATACAAGCAAAGGGGAATTTTCTGTGCTTCTATGCAGTAGTATGTCCAGATTTTAGGATTTACTCATAAAAATATTAAATTATCACTTCATTCTTCCATATAGGCCTTCAAGGATAGTTAGGCTGTGGGATAACATTGATAATCCGAATTTTTTAATTGCTTGCTAAAATATTTTAAATGTTTATAGAATTTTAATATTTCTTGAATATTTTAAATACTCAAAATGACATATAAACACAGTTTTTCTGATGATGATGTCAGCAAACCGCTTCAGAGTGGAAATTGTTTTCATACAAAATCTGATTTAGTTCTGCTATGGAGGTCAGAAGTAATGTTTACTTTCCCAACTTGCTTTTTATGTTATTTGTGGGTGTGCCGTATAGAAATATTTTCTGTTTATTATAGAAATAAATCTATAAATTATCTGTTTTTCATACAAATAACACTATTTATGAGTTTTCTCTTTGCCATTCAAATAACACATCAAAAATATATAACTAAATAGAATATGCTTGATCTTGCACAGTGTGTAAAAATCTTTTGATTTCTGAGTTATTTATGCATGTTTGTTGTTTCTTAGCATTTTATTTATAATTATAGCTTTTTCTATTCAATAATATGTAAATATCCAAACAAGTTGGAAAATAAAGTAAAATATTGCATAATGTGTTGATTATTTTTTTGCTATTAAAATTTCCAAGCACAAGAATTTTATATAATTTTTTTTACTTCCTAATATAACTGAATTGACTCTGTGGAACTTCTGTATAGTTTCATCTTTTTTTGGATACCTAGCAAAATGTTTTTTTAATCAGACTGCATCAATTAATGTATATCCAATTAATGTAATTAAGACAAGGTAAATAAAAAATGGATTGTGGTAGCTCCCACTCATGTGATGCAGAAGCTTGGAGAGGGGTATAATTTGGTTGGAAACTTTGTATGTTATAAGCAAGAACAAGCCGGAAGGCAAAGGTAGATTCTTTTAGTCCGAAGATAAAAGGAAAAGAACATTTTGCCCTCTATTTTCATAAGGATTAGAGCTGCAAGAATGAAAGAGGGTGGAAGAAACTGCAAATGATGAGAGCTTTCCAACAAGGGGTAACATGCTAAGGTCGAAATGTTCTTTAAGTTAGAGGGCAGGGAAAATAAATTTTCAGCTCATAACTTCTAAGCAATTGCAATTATCAAAAATTTTAGTACAAAAATTGCTCGTTATGATAAGGCGATAAATTCGCCTGATTTGAATTTTCTTTTTATTTTCGATTGTAAAGGAATTATGGGGAAATGAAAATTTCACCCCCACACCTTTTCCTCCCCCTTTGAGCTGGATAGCCCATCCACGAACCCGACGGATATTTTTACTATTCTTATAGCATATCCCACGCTGGTTAAAATTAAATCAAATCCCAAGTTCGTATGCGTTACCAAATGTCGATTACAAAATGGAATGGAATGGCGATATGGAAGCAAAATTTTTTTTTCAATGTCTAATAAGTAATTAGGTTTTATATTAGGAATATTTATAATTTTGGGGGAATAATTAGTAACATTATTGAAACTAGGTTGAACTTTATTGTATAATATTGCTCAATATTTTTCATTATTGAAACTCAATATTGAGCAACACAGGAAAAATCTTACATTTTACACTGTTTCAATATTGTAACTTAATATTATACAATATTGATTTTTCGAATTTTACAATATTGAACAATATAGTGTGCTACTAGAGAATTGAGTTGTAGCCCAGGGGCGCCATTGTTCTAAGGGCTCCTAAAAAATTACACCTGCTGTGTCCGTTGTCTATATGAACTAACAAGTAACTGCTTGTGTTATCTAACGTTTGGTTGCAAGTTGTCGGCGCTAACTTAATTTACTTATTCCGTGGGCAAAATATGCATCTAATCCAGTGGCGAATCAGTCGAATTCCAGGTTTGGGGTGAGGTCATAAAAATTTTGTATCGTCGTGACGAATGTCAAACCTTATGGCTTATGTAAACCAAAACACTTTAACTTTACAGACTTTACTCGCCTGACAATAAGAATCATAAAGAACAGTACAATACTTTCGATAATTTAATAAAACATGCAATGAAATAACTAGCTAAAAATTGTTTTCGACCACCTCAACGTTACAAGTACAAGTGGAATGACTAGAAAAGTAGGAAAAATTTCGAGCCTGTCAAGCCAGAAAGCAATATCTCATTTTTATTATGTGAAAACATCTGGATACTGGGCAGTGGAGTTGTCAAATAGTCAAAGACCGTGTATGGCTTGAAAAAATAATACCCGAGACAAAGGACATTTATCTAGCAGGTAAAGATTCGAAAATTATATGAGAAGGCGTTGGAACTGTAAAAGCAAAAATCGTGAGTAAAAAGTATGGTAATCCTTTCGATATTTTATAGATCTTTCTAGGCAGGTAAAATCAAATAGGTGTGGTCGTCGGCTAAAATATAAGACGGTTAATGAAGGATAAAAAATTTGAGAGGAAAATGAAATCGAACAAGAAAAAAGCTTGGGTTGTTTTAAAGACGTCACTCAGAAATTTTTAGAAAATTACAGGGATCGTAATTACGCAATGACAGTAGAAAAAATGCTACAAATCTTTGAAGAAATGGGTTGTATTATGAGCTTAAAAATACATTTTTTGGAATCCCAACTGGAGTATTTTCTTGAAAATATTGATAAATTGAGTGAGGAAATGGGTGAGATATTTCACCAAGATATAAAACGTATGAAAAACGTTAACAAAAGGACACTGGGATGCAGAGGCAGACTGGTCAGCTTGCCCGATGGCAAGTGGGCCCCCTTACACATAAGTCAATATGGGCCACTAGGATGTGTATGTATAAGAGAGAGAAAGGAAAGAATTATTTTTCTGTCAAATTTCCTGCGCCTTTTTTAAACAAAATAGTAAGTAGTTTTATATTGTAGCTGATTAGGTAGGCTTAGTGATTGGTCCCATAAATGAATATACAGTAACTTTAACTAACTATTATATTATGCAGAATTAAGTTTACATTTTGAAGGAGCATTATTTACAGTTAAAGATATATACAGTTGAAGCAGTTCGTCATTAAAAAGGCTTTTGGATGGCACATCGTCGTCTTTTGTCTTTGTCAGAAAAGACAACCCACGTCGTTTTAGCGTCTCGTACCGCGTCGTCGTCTTCTACTCCCGGCAGCTTGATACTCTGACGTCACTGGCGAGGGCGGCGCCACCTACAGGTACTTGGCTGGTGGCCCACAATATTAAACCACATAATCTTTTCTGTGCTAGGCTGGGACGCAATAACCACAAGATTTTTATTCTTCTTGGAGGCTCCCGGCAAAAGGGAGGAGATACTGTGCAGGAAGGATTTGGTCGTTGGAGGTGGCTAAACAACGCGCTTTTTATTGCTGTTTGTGCATTTTACTGTCGTAAAACTGTGTGACAAGCGAACTCGCCTATCTTCAAATGTAAAAGAAAAATAATATCCGAGGTGTCCACTCTCACCCTCCATAGTATGTTTGCACACTGTCCGTGTCATGTCGCATGTAATTGCAAGTTGTCGGCGCCAACTTCTCTTTCTGATTCCTAGTGCAAAATACGCATTTCATTTCAATTTTAAAATGGCGAGATACATGTGCTGATAAAAAGAATTAAAACATAGCAACCATACTCATTCAGCTTAATGGATACATATAAACGTTCTTGTTTTAAATCAGGGAGAAATATTCCACATACTACTTCTAAAAAATTGAAAATGATAGCATTATCAGAACGTCGGATGCGCGAAAGTAAGAATGCAGAATGAAAAATTTCCAAGAAAAGTGACTATTTGTAAATTTGTGTAAGACAGACAAACATCTACACATACATTCGCATTTATTATTTTGAGGCATTTGCATACAAAAGCATTGATTAGAATCCAAAATATAGAAATAACACTATGGCATACAGTGTCAGATTTTATTGCATAAAAAATTAAATGCATAAATTCTTCATCAAATTCATAATCTTTTTTGTTTTCACGTCTTGTTTGTAATTGATGTAACATGAAATTTTAGTTCTATATATGTAAAGGCGAATGTTTGTCTTTTACACAAAAATAAAATTTTTACTCGATCTTGATAATATATAGCAAATGTGCACTTAAAAACAGGAGGGAAAATTCCTGTCAAAATGTGTGCACATGTCTGTTTACTGTCTACATGAAGGTCCCGAATAGAGTCAAGAAACTGTCCATGTTATGTCACATCTAATTGTAAGTTGTCGGCGCCAACTTCTCTTTCTGATTCCTAGTGCAAAATACGCATTTCATTTCAATGTTAAAATGGCGAGATACATGTGCTGATAAAAAGAATTAAAACATAGCAATCATATTCATTCAGCTTAATGGATACATATAAACGTTCTTGTTTTAAATCAGGGAGAAATATTCCAGATACTACTTCTAAAAAATTGAAAACGATAGCGTTATCAGAACGTCGGATGCGCGAAAGTAAGAATGCAGAATGAAAAATTTCAGAGAAAAGTGACTATTTTTTAAAAAATTCTAAAAATTCATCGAATTATGTTAGTTGAAAACAAACTTCATTAGAACGGAAATCGTTTGTTCTTTCCGATGATGCATCTATTTTCTTTCTGTGATTTTCAGAAACGATGGTATGAAGAAATTAGCGCTGAAAATAACATGCATTCAAACATGCTTCGAGGTGCATTAAGTCCCCATTACGCCTACCTGTGTGCCAAATTTCATGGCTATAGACAGAAATCAATAACCCTAGTATGTACATCGATAAACATAGATATGTACTCGACAAATGAGTAAATCGATCATTATATTTTTAGATATACTATAATTTAATACTTTATACTTGAGATGGTATTCTTAGAAATGAATCGTACTAGCATAATGCACTTAAATTAAGTCAGGTAGTCTTATCAAAGCCAATATTTAATCGCAATAAATACTTCGACCTCCAGATAATTTTCTCACTTTGATAGTGTATACAGCAACTATAAATCTATCAATGAATCAATCAAAATCAATCATCAATCAATCAATGGGAAAAAATAGACCTCCCCGGCGGGGAATCGAACCCCGGTCTCCCGCGTGACAGGCGGGGATACTGACCACTATACTAACCGAGGACTCAAAATTCGAGGCACTAATAAAGATTCTAATACTAAATATATTATTATTGCTTTATCATTATGCTGTGTCGTAATTTCCTGAGTCAGTAAACATGCGGTAGAGAAATGTTTCTTTATTGGTTCCTTTATTGGTTGCACTTGATTAATTTACTTTGGTATTACTATAAGTAAAAGCACGTAAGCCAGCATTTATTTTCATATCAGGACATTTTAAAGGAAGTTGACACATTTAGAAATGGCTTTTGGTCTCAAATCCTAATGATCAAATACAACATTTAATCAGTAGTCATGAGAGTTAACATATATATTGTTTAGCAACCGATTCGGAAACCCTACGCGCTTTTGCGCATGCTCCGGGCTGAATTATTTTCATCAAAATAGGGGGAAAGTGTAGAATGGAAGGGCAGTGTTGGCCCCAGGGAATTTCGAACGGTGCGAGGGAACAAGGCCCCGCGCCGCTGACAGAATTTGCAAAATGAAAATTGAGTGCATTGATTTATTTAACGAAATCAAAATTTGCCGTCGAGTTCTGCCTTCCAGGACACTATATTGCAATATCTATTTGAAAATAATTTATTTGAATAGTATCCAAATTTTGCTTCTGTTCAAAAATTTTATTGGCCTTACCATCATATTTCCAGAAGGACTTTTCTCAAGATTAAAACTAATAAAAAATTACTTGAGATCTAGCATTAGAGATTTGTCTAGCCATTTTATTTATCGAATCCGCATTAACCAAAAACCTAAATCATGGTGATATCATTAACGAATTTGCTATAAAACATGCGAGAAAATATTCTAAATTATTATGCTTATTCTAACTTATTCTAGTATGTCACATTCCAACTAGTATTTCTGAAGCAATTATTATTTTTGGATTTATTAATGATTTTTTTTCTGTGATTGAAATATTAACTATACAATATATAAAAAATATAATTACTTATCATTTTCACGTATTCCTTCAGTTCTTACTCTATCAAATTGTGCATTGTATTAAATAGCAAAAAGCAATAAATTATTTTGTTGTACGAAATTTTTTCAAGGCCCCGCAACTCAAATTTGCATCAGGCCCCACTTTTGTTCGGGTCGGCTCTGTGGAAGGGTGATGTTTACATTTTACTGAGAGTGATCTAACAAAGAACTCCGGAAATGCGCTCATATGACACATTGCCTGACACCCCTTTCCGGTGTAAAATCGTCTGAAGGTGGTAGTCTCGGAATCCGTTGTTGAAAAGTACTGTTATCAATTAATAAAAAGAAATATGCAAAAAATCACAACAATAAACATCCTTCGAATGTTGCAAGAATTTTTTTTTATCTGTAAATAGGACGAAATTTATAGTGTGGGTGGGATAGGTCTCAGGGACTAACTGCCTCGGTAGTTTCAAAATGCCAAGACAAGCACTTTTGAACGATTTTACTCCAGAAAGGGGTGACAGGCAATGAGTAAGATGCAGATCTGTCTTATCCATTGGGCTAATTGGGTTGTAGCCCAGGGGAGTAATATATAAGTAATGTATTTTCATTGGACTAAAAGCTCTAAAATCCCTAGTTACTGTTCTGATGGGGCGCCAAATTACTCTAGCCCAGAGCGTTCAAATTTGTTAAGATGGCCCTGATAAGATGAGCACATTTCCGGAGTTTTTTGTTCGTAAGTAAAATGTACTGTCTGTCCGCCGCGAGAACTGTCGCCGCCAAATTGTCTAGTTTACGGCGGTCGCTATAGAAACAAGTTATCGTTGGAAGAATCCATTTTTAATAGGTAGAAGTCCATTCAAATGTGTTCCGCCGCAAACTGGCGGCAAGAATAAAAAAACTCCGACTTCCGATGTATTCCTCCTATTCGAAATGATTCTTCCCTAGCATAACCAGTTGCTATAGAGGCCGCCGTAAACTAGACAATTTGGCGGCGACAGTTCTCGCGGCGCACAGACGGTAAACATTGCCACCTCCATTTAAATCACCATCTGTTTGGTTCGGATTAATTTTCCTGAAAAACTTCGGTTTCGGGTTTTCGAAAGATTTGAACAGAAACATAGATACGATTTTTAGGCACTTGTAAAATATTCGTTTTAAGGCAGTAGAATGAATATTTTTATTTGATCACTGATAATTTGTTCATTGTTTATAATACTGATAATTTGTTTGTTATTTATTCCATAAGTTGTTGCTTAGAAAAAAAATAGAAAAATATTCCCTGCTAAAAAAAAAAAACCAGCGGGAGTGGTCTCCCCTAAACTTTCTCGTATACTCCTAACACATGTAGAGAAAACTAGAATAATAAAATACATCAAATAAACTTCCGTCGCAAGTAAACCTAAGTTGGAACCACGCGTGGTTTGAAGGATCAAAACAAATTCAAATCCTCTGCTCATTCTTTTGCGCAACAGGACCTGGCGAGACTCCCTAAATGTTTGCTTCCTTACAAAATCACTCCAGAATTTGTTTTTGGCAAACTGCCAAGTTTCGGAGCGTCCCTTCCTTGCACAGGCATTGCCACTAGTAGGCATGCGCAGGGAGTTAGTTTCAAAACTGAACAAGTATGCGATTATACAGACCGACAGACAGTCAACCCTTTGACGAATTTGGCCCAAAATTTTATACGGACCTACATTCATGACGATAAAACTGTGTATAAAATTTTATCCATCTGGCTTTTCAAGTTTTTGAGTTATAGCGTTCGCATGACCCCGAACATACAGACAGACAGACTTCCCGTTGACGGATTTTGTCCAAAATTTGATAGAAACCTACAAATTATGTTTAAAGACCACATACCAAATTTCATCCCCGTAGCTCTAATAGTTTTGGAGTTATCGTGTTCACAGACACACACACAGACACACACACAGACACACATACAGACACACACACAGACACACACACAGACAGACATAATTCCAAAATTGTGTTTTTCGGAATCAGGGAGGTCTAAAACGTGGAGATTCGTCAAAATCTCGAGTTCGAATTTTTTGACGATTACAATACTTTCTCTTTGTATACTTCGTATACGAGAAAGTAAAAAAAACCCTAGAAATGATGCTGGACAAAGATATCCTGCGTAGAAATTGTTAATAACAACATTTTCGGATTTTTTTCACGCAGAATTAAATCTTTTAAACAGATGCCCTTTACTAAGTAGTTCTTGGCACAAAATTTTTCAAAAAGTTTACTTTCTCGTCTACGAAGTATACAAAGAGAAAGTATTTAATCGTCAAAAAATTCGAACTTGAGATTTTGACGAATCTCCACGTTTTAGACCTCCCTGAGTTCGAAAAGCACAATTTTGGAATTATGTCTGTGAACACGATAACTCGAAAACTATTAGAGATACGGGGGTGGAATTTGGTATGTGGTCTTTAAACATAATTTGTAGGTTTCTATCAAATTTTGGACAAAATCCGTCAATGGGAAGTCTGTCTGTCTGTCCGAAGTCATGTGAACACTATAACTCAAAAACTTGAATAGCTAGATGGATAAAATTTGGTACACAGTTTTATCATTATGAATGTAGGTTCATATCAAATTTTGGACCAAATCCGTTGAAGGGCTGATTGTCTGTCGGTCTGTATAATCGCAATAACTTCTTAACAAAGTTACTTAGATAAATGAAATTTGGTATGTGACCTTCTTACCTTAATTGTATGTTTGTGTCCAATTTTTGTGTCAATCGGTTAAACCAGCGGGAGTGCTCTCCCCTAAACTCTCTCGTATACTTCCCCCAAAAGGTGCCGTTTCTCCTTCCCCCACGTGGCTAAAAAAATTCGAACCTACTGTTATCCAGAATCCAATGACTATCAGAAGGTTTTTCATTATAGTGATTGAAAAATATCTAGGTAAAGAATTCAAAGAGATGCGTACCGATAAAAACGCATCTATCGCACACTGCTAGGTCTCACTCTTGCCGTCTCAAGGACAAACTGACGTAATCCCTCCTTTCGCGAGCACAGACGATTTCTTCCGTACGCATGCGCGTGGAGATAGCGGATTGGTTTCAATGGTAAATTATACAGACCGACAGACAGTCAACCCCTTGACGGATTTGGCCCAAAATTTTATACGGACCTACATTCATGACGATAAAACTCTGTACCAAATTTTATCCATTTAGCTATTTAAGTTTTTGAGTTATAGTGTTCACATGACTTCGGACATACAGACAGACAGACTTCCCTTTGACGGACTTTGTCCAAAATTTTATAGAAACCTACAAATTATGTTCAAAGACCACATACCAAATTTCATCCTCGTAGCTCTGATAGGTTTCGAGTTATCGTGTTCACAGACACACATACAGACACACAGACATAATTCCAAAATTGTGTTTTTCGGACTCAGGAAGGTCTAAAACGTGGAGATTCGTCAAAATCTCGAGTTCGAATTTTTTGACGATTACAATGCTTTCTCTTTGTATACTTCGTATACGAGAAAGTAAAAAGGACGCCCAAATTGCATAACTAATTAATCCGATTTTCCATACGCATGTGTACTGGTAGTAATCTCTATGCACGCGGAAGCTGTTGAGCGAATTAAGTCACTTTGTCCTTGAGGCGGCAAGAGTGGAACCTGGCGCGTGATATATGCGTTTTAATCGGTACGCATATCTTTGAATTTGATTCTTTATCTAAAAATTTTACAATCACTATAATCTACAATGAAAAACCTTCTGATAGTCATTGGATTCTGGGTTACAGTGGGTTCTAATTTTTTTATCCACGCGAAGGGGGGGAACAGCACCTTTTTGGGGAAGTATCCGAGAAAGTTTAAGGGAACGACTACCGCTGGTTTGAAAAGTTAAGGGATTCAGATTATTTTTTAAAATTTACTATTCATTAGGGGTGTGAAATTCAAATGCTAGCACGGGCCAAATAAACGGAGTCTAAGTTTATGTGGGTAGCAAAAAATAAATAAATAAATAAATAAAATAAAATAAATAAATAAAAGCGCAGGTTTATTTCGAAAATACAATATAAAAAAGAACAAGAACAACGTTAAAGTTAAGGTTTTCTTCTTGACATTTGGCAACTCTTCTCTGTAAAATCGTTCCAGCCTCGGAGGATTTCTTGTCAGCAGTGGTTATTTTCAAAACTGATCCAAAGTGAATGTCAGTAATTTTGGATCTTAACGAAAACTAATTCCTTTTCAAAAGCGAAAATAATTGCTCGCACCAATTACTACTCTCAAACATGGAAGTAACTTCAAATGCCAGTTTAGGATTATTTTCAAACCTGACTGGCAAATATTTGTAAAATGCAGGCTCTCCAACTTGACCGAATTTTGCCTTCAAATCTGAACAGCACTGGATCTCGTTTGCATATGATTAGATACTGATTCTATACCTGCTACAAAGTGCAAGAAAACAAAGAATCGTTATTGATGATAATGCATAATTAGGAGTTTTAAAAATTAAGCTATGAAACCTTTATTAAGGATTGTGATACATATTTTTGTGTTTGCTGGGCCGCAAAAATATTCATTGTGGGTCGCGAGTTTAACACCACTGTTATACAGCGACGATAACACGCACACACGAAAAATATATTTAATATCGTCACAACGCGCGTGTGTATATACGCTGTAATTAAAACAATAAAAAAGTATTGCAAAATAAGTTAAAGTTAAATTTTAAAATTAATTTAATCCTTTCAAGGGCGGTGGTTTCTCGACCTAACCACCTCTTTATGAGCTTTTTTCTTATCCAGGCGGTAGTCTTTTGCCGATTTATTAGAAAGAATGCGTTTTTAGTACATAATAAAGGCAATAGATGGCAGCACTAATTCTATTGTCTTTTCCTAATGGATTTCTGGAGTCATTAACATTGTTTTCACGAAATAAAAAATTTGTTTGTGCTCATGAAAGGGTAAAATTAGACAAAATATTGCACGGCAATAAAAATTGATATCACTGAAAAGCTATTTTTGAATTTTAGCGTCGTGTAAGACGGGTTTTGGTGCAATATTTTTCCTTGCATAACTCTTTGAAGTTATTGAGAAAAAACGTTAATTTTCAATTACTTTTGAATTAAAAATCTAATTAAAATTTTGAAAAATCCTTCCTTAGTTAGCACCTTCTATCCCAAAAGTAACTACGAGTCAAACTTAGTAAGTCAATGCCTGCATTGTAGAAAGTTTTTCATCAGATATATCGTACGGCGCAATTTACAGTATGCCAACCCATAAAATTTATCATGTAAAAATAAATACTGTTAAAATTTGTATCTTTGTTACTTGATTGAGCCAAAGCCGTGCTCTTCATCCGTTGAGTAATTTATTTTATAATTCATTGTCTCAATATATATTTTCGAGAGAGATTCTGAGAATATATATATTATTGATGGCAGCAGCATACTGTTTCTCCATTGTTTTCAGCATCAAAGTGTTCAAAGACTGCCTTGTTTTAACTTATGCATTTGATAAAAAGTCCTGGGACGTCAAATTTGTGACTGAAAATCACTAGACCATAGTCAGAAATCACTGCACTGTATCAGACAATATCATTGTCGGCTTGTTATAAAAAGAACCGGTAACATTTCATTGTTTAAGAATGTATTCTTTTCCCCGTTGGAAATCCTTCTGAATAATCTGATTACTATTATTTTTAGTTCAGTCCCTCTGATCTTATTTCTCCGAATTCTTCCTGAACTTGAACTTCAAATCTTATTATAGTAGAATGCACAAAAACAATGCTCGGTAGATTCTGATTAGATTTCATGAAGCATATTTGATGAAAGCAGGATTTGCTTGTCTGACATTCGAATGCTCTTTGTTTCGGCAATCAATATGCTCTTGCTTGAAATGTACGTTTGTTCTAAAAATAAAGCTTTTATTTCTCTCTCTTTTTCCCCTTTTGAAGTATATTTTCTAAATAAATAATACAGTATTTTCAAAAGAATGAAATAAAATAAAGATTTCTTAAAAGTTGTTTATTTAACTTGTTTTTTTTGGGAGGGGGATAATTTTAGAAGAAATCCTAATTTTCTCGTACATAGAGTGTTTGTGTGAACACTATAAAAAGGATTTTTCGAAGCATTTCTATTATTAAACAAAATACAGTTTTCTTGAAAACAATTTACAGGATATTTATTTTTCATCCAAAAGTTCTCATATAATTAATAACGTATATGATCTGAAAAAGAAGGGGATTAGAAGTTAAAACTTGTGCATTCTAAATATGTCAAAGGATATTAACTAAGCAACATATCAAAAATTAAATTAAATGCAAGCAGTAATGAAAATTACATTACTGTAAAATACAGGGTGTTCTAAAAAAGTGGAACAAGCGTATATTTCCTTAAATATTGATCCTAAAAATATACTTCCGATTGAACAGTTTCATCAAATAAGACGAGAATTTGTATGAAAATACTTTGGTTTCCATGGGGATTGATAATAAAAAGACCAAAAAATTAAATTTTTATACGGTCTCCCGTAGTGCAAAAAAGTTAATTAGTGAAATGTTTCTCTTATATTTATCTATTTATATACAAAGTCACACGCTTCTATCTGCAAAACTTACAGAGATAGAAGAAGACAAATTTATTGACTTAGACCATTTTTCCATACCTCTGACTGCTGTTTGATGCAGTCTTTCAATGAACATTTCGGGTTGTTAAAGTTAAAAAATCCCTTTCGGCAAGCTGAAAGGCAAAGGTAGATTCCTTTATGTTAATGTTACAAAGGTAATGAAATATTACATATTGATCAATACAGACATAGCCAATGACTTTAGTGTTTCCACATATTACAATATTTACGTCGCGATTCTGTTTTCATGACATTTAGTTTTTTACTATATCAATGTTTAATCATTCTACTCAAAAGGTTATGCTAGATTTATTAGTCAGTACATTGCTCAATTTTTTTTATATTCCAACACATAATCATTCAACAGGTAGGAATCATAAAGAAATAAACATCTCAGCAGTACAAATATACCCTAGATAACATTAAGCCAGCCTATCTGGAACTGTAAAAAGAAATTGACACTTGACACGAATGAAGAACGACTCTAGATTAGTTTATTTAATCTAGGTTACCATATATTTGTGCGAACATTACTTGTCACTTGGTCACATGACATGAAATATTTAAACATTACTAGAATGGCCTCATTTAGAAAACTCCCTGGTTACAGAGATAATAGTCACTACATTCTTAACATATAAGAGAATAAAAATTATTAAACATTGTGAGTTCCAAATTTAACACGTGTATTTAAAGCATAGGATATGAATGCAGCCATTTTGAACAGTAAATTTAAATCTCTATCGTCGGTTAAAAGTAAATACTCAGGCAGAAAACCCCAAACAATTTTAAAGTTAATGAGATATTTTTTAATATCAATAAGGAAAAAGGGAACTCTTTTTTAAATATCTATCTTTTTTGGCTATTTTATATTAAATTTATTAAACAAATATTGGTGCCGCCATTTTTAGTTAAATTTCAAATAAAATTAATCTGTCAAATTAACTAATTATCAACCCCACTATTAATATTAACTGTTTGATTAGTTAACATTAACCATTAACTTAATTAAAATTAAATATTTAATTAATTGAGACGAAATCTTCACTAAAACCTTTTGTATGGCTCATAGTATTTGCCAGCAATAGTTAGGATTTATCTTAATTTAAATAAAAGTCAGTGTGTCTATGTATGTATGTTCCATATCTCCTCCTAAACCACTGGACTAATTTCAACGAAACTTTGCACACTTTTTATTTGAGACAAGAGAAAGGTCACTCTCAACTTTTCAAAGCCCAAAAATTAATTAAAATTTCAGTTTATTAAAAATTAAGCAAGGCGTTTTTCGCGATATCTTTGGAAAATATTATCTCAAGAAGCTATTTTTACACTATATTAAATTTCAAAAAATTAGCTTTTCTGTTACAAAAATTTCATTTCCATACAATTTGTTTCTCTCATTTTAGTAATTTTTTCAGAATTAATTTTATACAGAATTCCTAACAATAATCTTTATTGTTGAAGAACAAGAATAATATGAAGAATTGTTGCCAAAATACATTAACAGAATTCTGGACGAATGAGAAAAGAAAATTTTAAAAATAGACGATTAACGAGTTATATCAGGATCAACATTTGATTTGATTTATTTTCATGCTTTAAATTAATGAATAATTAACTATTTAATTTAATTGTTTCAAAATATTCATTAAAACCTCTCTTTTACTTTAGTTATTATTAACAAAATTTGAAGTACCTATATAATAAATAATAATTTACAGAGATAATCAGCTATCGGTTGTTTTTAAAAATTGTCTGGTTCAATTGATATTATTATTTTAACTAAAAACATTTCAGATCAGAAAGGGAATTTGTGTATAATAATTTCTATACAATAGCAATTTTTACATTAAAAATATTAGACATGAAAGCATTTTAATCCGTAGCAAAGCCGGATATATCAGCTTGTTTACCGTATAAAAAGTGGAAGTGAATGCGGCTGATGGACGCTTTTCAACAAGGTGTCAAATGCATAGGCGCACTCTAAGTTGGAAGGGGGGGGGTAAAAATCACTTTTCAGCTCATAACTTCTAAGTAATTCTTGCTGTCAAAAAACTTTCAATATAAAAGTAGTTTGTTATGATAAGGTGATAATTCTCCTAATTGACATTTTCTTTCTATCTTCAATCGTAACGGCGCTTTGGGGAAAAGATAAATTACGGAAAGGAATTGAACATCGCTTTTTAACTCATAACTTCTAAGCAATTGTAGCTATAAAAAAGTTTGAGTACAAAAGTTGTTTGTTTTGATGAGGTAATAATTCACCTAATTTGAATTTTCTTTCTATTTTCAATCGTAAGGGAATTTTGGGGAACTGAAATTTTCAACAACTCCATCATTTCTACCCCCTTTGAGCTGCATAGCCCATCTACGAACTCCGCCCAGATTTTCACCGTCCATACAACATATCCCTCGACAGTTAAAATCTAATCAAAATTACTCTTATTATCGTGTTCACAAGATATCATTGGCAAAAGCATATTACATATACTAATAATCTCTACTACTAATAATAAGAAAAAGAACATTTCACCTTGTATTCTCATAAGGAGTAGAGCTGCAAGATTGAAAGCGGATGGAAGAGACTGCAAATGACGAGAGCTTTCCAACAAGGGTCAAGATGCATAGGTTGAAATGTACTGTAAGATGGTGGGAAATGAGGGAAGGGCGGAAAAATCACTTTTCAGTTAATAACTTAGAAGCAATTATAGCTATCTAAAAAGTTTAAATGCAAAAATTGTTCGTTATAATAAGGCGATAATTCGACTAATTTGAATTTTCTTTGTATTTTTAATTGTAAAGGAATTATGGGGAAATGAAAATTACCACCCCACCATTTCCACCCCCTTTGAGCTGGATAGCCCATCTACGAACTCGACCGAGATTTTCACTATTCTTACAACATATCCCACGAGGATTGAAATGAAACAAAAATTACTCCAGTTATAGTGTTCACAAGATAACATTGGAAAAAACGTTATACATATACTTTATACGAAGTAAACTTTTTAACGAAGGGTGGTTTTGGGTTCTAGGGGCCATGATCGGTGAAGATCTGCAGAAATTTTTCGGAAGTCTTGTCATGAGAATCATTGCAATAGGCAGAGTTCCTATAAGGATAATTCCTATAAGTAGTCAAATAAATCATTAGTTGAAGTGTTTACAAAAATACTTCATCTTTTTAACTTTCGAAAAATATCCAAAACAGTACCTGCTCATCTGCTCAGAAACAAGTAGTGCTATAAAAATATTCCTAGAATTAAACTGAAATACAATTTTTCAAAAATAGCTTTATCTCAAATAGCCCCAAACTTATAGTAACTATTACCTTAAGGGTATTTTAGAAATTTACCGTCGTAACTTTTCGCGGAGATAGACTTCTAATAACTGAAAACGAATACGTAGTAAGCAGTCAAGTTTCCCTTGAGTCAACATGAAAGTGAATCCGAAACCTAGAATAGCCAACGAAAAAGAAATGAGAAAAAAAAACCAATACCGCAAAAGTTTACCTTGGGTGAAATTTAAAAAAAAGCATTAGATGGACTAGAGCCAAACAGGAGCATCCGAAAATACAGTTCTGGCTAAGTTCAAAAATAGAAAGGATAGCTATTTGCCTCCGCCCATTATATCACTCAGTTCTGTGCAATTAGCGAATTCTGGTGCTTCCAAAACTGTTTGGTGTGCTGCCTCATCCTATGTCTGTCTTAAATTTTCATTCATTTCTCGTTTTTATCTTTTTTCGTTGATAATCGAACTCTCAGAGTGGAGAAATATGCAAATCAGAATTTAAAAAAAATACAATTTTTTTTTAAAAAACTTTAGTCAGTTCTGCAACATTGCAGCCTTAAAGGACGAGTAGCCACTGCCTTTAGGTAAAGCTTAATAATACACATAACGCTGAGAGCAAATAATTTAATATTCTTGTTCGATATTAGGTTATTTCTTGTTATGCCTATTAGATTTTCATTTTTTCAAACTGCCTTTCCATTCTTTTTCAAGTAGATAGTTGAAAGTATCTTCCAATGAAACTGAGTAACATTATGACCAATTGGCACTTTTTTCAATCCATGGTTATTGGGTGATGTACTATTTGACAAATATTTGCATTTCGCAGTTTTTCTATGTTGAATAATTTTGCATTTCTGCAATAAATGTCTCCATATAAATTTGTGAGGAGCCCCTTTAAATTTAAAAATGAATATATCTCTGGAAGTTTTGCAGATAGAAACGTGAAACTTAGTTTACATCAATGATTCTCAACCAGTGGGGCGCGCCCCTCATAGGGAGGCGTGATAACGCTAAATGGGGAGGCGCGAGCATATCGAAAAGAAAATATTATTAAAAAATATTAATTTACTGAAAAGAAAGTAATACAAAATACATGCTGACAGAATAAAATACACATTTACACTGATATAATATACTTACAAATTGGATTTTATAACTACTGCACAATGCATTTAATAATTTACTTATCAATACTAAATTAAAACCAAATTTAATAATTATTAGTGACTCCTTTGGGCCTGTCCTATAGAGAAAAGTTGTTCGAAGGAAGGTTTACTATTAGAAATAGTCACTCTGAGATTTTTTTCTATATTTATCTGAGAAAACCAAAAAGAAAAAAAGAAATATAACAAAAACACATTATTTTTTGTATACATTGCTATTTGTGTGGTGCGATGAAAATTCTGATTGAAACTTCGGTCGCAAATACTGAAAGGTTTAGAAACTCCGGTTTATATATAGATGAATCTAAGAGAAACATTTTACTCATTGACTGTTCCGTCCAAACTCATGGAGAGCAGTGGAGTGGAATACGTATTGTGATTGATGTCCGTCGAATCAGAAAATGCAAGCATAGCCCTTATTCACGATCACAATATTTATTGTACGATCACACACACTCAGAACTATATACATGGTTTTTAATACAAGAGAGACAAGAGAAGTGCGTAGTAAAGTGCGCATTGGCGCGCTCACATATTCTGGCAACCATTGATCGCCAAAATGCCAATTTACAGTTCAAAGGCGCCAACATTGACACTTTTATTCTACGAGGAACGTATAAAAATTTAATTTTTTTAACTTTTTATTTGCAACTTCTAGAGAAGCCAAATTGCTTTCACACAAATTCCTACCCTCTTTGATGAAACTTTGTAATTGAAAGTGTATGTCTAGGTGCAATATTTAAGGTAATAAATGCTTGTTTCACTTTTTTAGAACACCCTGTATATATTCAGTGACTGAATTCTATGGCTATTTATAAAACAAAATATTCAGTATGTAAATTTGTTGAAGAAAATCATTATATTTATATTTTGGAAATTTACTTAGGCTTGAGAGTTTGTTCTTTTTCTTGCGGTTTTGCAGCACTTTCTATTTTGCTTATCAAAAAACTTTCAGCCATTTTCAAAATGAATAAACAAACAC
The DNA here is from genome assembly GCA_013235015.1 of Araneus ventricosus. Lineage (NCBI taxonomy): Eukaryota > Metazoa > Arthropoda > Arachnida > Araneae > Araneidae > Araneus > Araneus ventricosus. Next base: position 12,128 of record BGPR01003062.1, on the reverse strand, counting down.
GAAGCTTGCATGCCATCGAAATATATTTCCAATTCGATATTTGTGAGGGAAAAAAGTCAATTATAGAACATGATGACTGGCAGTTAGTTAACTAAGGGCTCGGAGAAAAATCTAGAATTTTTTCGTGTATTCTTTGTGTATACTGTCATTTCAATGCGGTAAAAATACTAAATTCTTCTAATCCATGTTTATAAAGGGACCCATGGTTATTTTAAAAGGTTTTTTCGTTTGCTTGCTTATGGTTTTCTTAGGGAGTTCTTTTAGACGCACGGAAAATAACTCCTTAGATATTACAAAGTTAGACTCCTTTTAGATATTATTTATTTTTAGTGTCGAAGAGCCTTTGAAATGCGCATAATCATATATACAGATCTTTTTAGATCGAAATTTATTTGAATTTCAATGTTTCTTCCTCTGTGGCAGGCTTATTTCATCAGCCCTTTTAAAATAATTTCAGGACGCTTTTAATTGGCTGTTTGCTATCCTCGTGATAGTTGTTCTTACATCTATACTCTACTGTTTCCATGACAATATAAAAGACGAAGGAAATTTGTTTAAAATTACGTATAAAAAATGAAGCATATTTTTATAATGCTGCTTGGCAGTTATCTTTTTTGCTTTAATATGCTGATTTAAACACTGATTTGCAAAATATTTATTGACTAGTCGAAATATACATTGGTGTATTTTCTGCATAAAAGCATTTGCATAATTAAATCGTTTTGAACGAAACATTCAACTTTGTGGTTTAAATCTTATACAATTTCTTTTGATTATTATTTTTTTATTCTTAATTCTTGAAATTTTAATAACTTGATGATGTTCATAGGCTGGATACTATCTGTAAAGTGCATCATGCATGATGCAAAAATAGTTCGAAACGGTCTACAAGGCAGACCGTTGGGACTAGAGCTACCAAATTGGGCACGTAGTTACTTCTTGGGTAATTGATACTCACTAAGAAAGGGTCTTTTCAAAATTTAAATTAGATCTTTGATTAATTTGAAATTAATCGAAATTTTAATGTCTTTCCTCAATAACTTCGGAATGTATTCTCTCATAAAAAACATTTTTACATCGCTTTAAAATTCAAAGCATTAGTTTTTTCAGTAATACCAATCTTAATTCTGTGCAATTTATTTTCTAATTTTAATAAATTTTTAAACATATTTTTAACTATATTTTACAACAATACTTTTCATTGCTTTAGTTACTGCATTTAGAAGCATGCACTATGAGACGGTATTTAATTCATTTTTTGTTATCGTTGCCATAATTAAGAATAAATTTTTAAAAAATACGCGCTGAGACGGTATTTAATGCATTATTTTGTTATCGTTGCCACAATTAAGATTAAATTTTAAAAAAATACGCGCTGAGACGGTATTTAATGCATTTTTTGTTATCGTTGCCATAATTAAAAATAATTTTTTTAAAAAATAATATCAAGACAGACGAATCAACCCCAGAACATTATGATGCTGCTTTGTTTAGGACTAGGAATTCGAATTTCTTTTATTTTTTCCCCGCAGACTTTCAGCCTACTAATTCATTTTTTTACAATAAATTATGATAAATTTCAAACATATTTGAATAAATTTTCTGAAATTTAAATTAACAGTGGAAATGAAAACCGTTTATTCTGTTTGCGTTATACATTTTCTGTCTTTTTCCCGATAATCAATCTTCTCGGAAACCTCAGAAGTTTTTTTCTATTTTCGAAAACGAATCTTTTGTAATCATGGCAACGAGAAAACCGTTTCTTCGAGGTTCCATTCAGCATTCTCACAGAAGAAATTTCCCCCTGCCAATCTTGATGAAGAATAAGTTGTTCGTGGGTTGTTCTAGAAGTCAATGAATTTATGGTAAGTTCAATATTCTGTAGAATTTTTTTGGATGAAGATCAGATGCGAAGTTTATGATCGTAAAACCATCTTATACATAGTTTAATTTACTAGTTTTCAAACAATGGCGGTTTGCATCTCTACTAATAATAAAGGAGAATGTGTGTGGTCTGTGTGTGTGTCCGTGTGTCTGTCCACTACAGGGCAGATGCTAGATCTAGAGCTACGAGATTTGGCACAAACATAATTTGAAGGGTGGGAATGTGCATCTCGGAGCCCTTTTCTGAAATTTTAATTAAAACTTTAAATAATTAATAATTAGGCGAAATTTCGGCATTTATCCTTAATAACTTCCGAACATATTACAGCACAAAAATCATTTTTATACCTTCTGAAAGTGCAAAAAGTTACCTTTCCAATGAAATCAATTAAGTTGCCGTACAATATTTTCTAATTTAATAAATTTTAAAAAATATTTTTTGGCATAATTTACAACACTTTTCATTGTTACAACGCATTACAAACCGTTTTCATTGTTTAAACAAATATTTAATTGCGTGTTTCTCTTCCATTGTCGAAAGCTTAGAGAATATCTTACTGAATTTTACTTTCTTCTTTAATTTGATCAATTTTCCTGTGAAATCTGTAAAGGAAATCCTCAAGATAGTAAGAATATAATGAACTAATTCAGCAAACTGAAAGATTATCTTTACTATGTTTTAATTCTTTTTATCAGAGTGTTTTAAGCCAATTAGCATGCTGCTGGATGTAAAATGTGCGCGCCATTTTAATGTTGAAATCAAATGCGTATTTCACGTTAATGTAGACAAGGAACAGAACAAGTGCAAGGCTACGAAAAGAACGCGGGTTAAATGTCTATAGCAATTTGAAGGTTAACCCTTAACGGCAAATAGCTTTTTTTGTAATACTCACCCACAAGACGACGGAAAACTCTGTGAAATTCTAAAACGTTTATACGGATGCAAACTTAAACTAAACATTTAAACTGGTTATTTAGATATAAATTTAATATATTTAGTTTATTTATAATTTTATAAATGAAATTAATTATTATACATTTTGAAAGTATGATATGATCAACAAACCAATGATGTAATAAGTTGCAATATTTGATAAAGAAAATTACAACGATGATAAATAAATGAAATTAAAACTAAATTCTTTTCATGTCCCCGTAGCAGGGCCTTTCTTTTTCTATGACATAAGTGTTATGTCTCCGTAGCGGGGATTTCGTTTTCTATGGGTGTTATGTCCCCGTAGCGGGGCCTTTCGTTTTCTATGGGTGTTATGTCCCCGTAGCGGGGCCTTTCGTTTTCTATGAGTGTTATGTCCCCGTAGCGGGGCCTTTCGTTTTCTATGGAATAAGTGTTATCTTCCCGTAGCGGGGCCTTTCGGCTGTTAAGGGTTACAATTACTTTGTTAAAGGAACCATGAATATAAATTATGCAGTTATTATCTTCAGTTGAAATTTTAGTGTTCTTTAAGTTCGTTTAATTTTTTAAATTTAAAATGGCTTTGGCTAAATTCGAAATGGAACTATTGTAATTCGCTAACTTGCTTGGTAAAAAATTTAACTGCCTAACAAGTCTTAGAAAATCGCCAAAAAGAGCGATAACGAACAATTTTGGCAGCTTTTCCACAAAATGAGGAACTTATTTTAAGCAATGAGAGCTATAGTAATAGAAACATCAAATTTAATATTTTCTAATTATCCTTAAGCCACAACATTAAAAAATTCTGCTATAAAAATTGATTAATATCTTCAGATAAAGTGTTGAAGTTCTGAATATTCCCATTGAAGCATTACACCGTAATTCAGGGGGTGTAGCCGAAGTTCTATATTCCCCTAAATGAAGAAAACAGAAAACTCGTCCATATTTATCGAATTTCTTTGAATGTTCAAATGTTTATTCTCAGTTTTAATAATACTAAAAAAATGTTAAGTAGTTAGTTATCGCAAATTTCTTACAGTATGCATATTTGATTCGAAATCTATTAATCTATCATTATAATAAATATCTTTGTTTTAATCTGTAACAATTTTTCAGAATTTTTCCAACTAACATGTTTCAAATACTTCTGTTTTCAGAATAAAGTAACAAAAATCAATATTATTTGTAATTCTGTAGGAATAATAACTTGTTTTGTTTCAGACGGCAATTATTTAAGACGAAATTGACTGTTTGGATGCATATCAAGAAATGGCAATGAAAAATAAGAAATGCAGTTCTTTGGCAATTAAAGTCGATAAAAGGAAGATCGTGCCCATCAGGTACATTAATTTATTCAATATTTCGTTATAATTCTCTTATTTTTATAGGACTTTTAATACTCTTTGTCAATAGAAATACAGTATACTCTCTATTATCCGGAATATCCGTTTTGCGGATTATCCGTGCTCATTCCGGACTCACAAAAAAATTTAAAGAGAAAAATTTTCACGCATGTAAAATCGATGTTGATGTTCGATCGAGAGATTCATTCCGTGAAATTAGTGAGCCGTGACGGCTGAGGCTAAAGAATAGGTATTTTTTCTTCCTCCACGTGCTACCGGTTCAACCCCTAATTTTCCGAGAAATGAATCATCCACTTCCTACTATCTCATTCTCGCACGAACACGCTTCTGCCTGACACGCCATTCTTTAACTTCTTCGTCCTCTTGCACTTTCGCATGCGTTCCTTTAGTTCTTGCGTATTGTTTATCGTCAGTTAGTAGCGTGAAATTTTTTTACTGGTAAAAATGAGTGGTGTGAAACGAAAACGAAACGTTTTAAATGCTAAACAAAAATTAGAAATCCTTCAAAAACTTGATAATGGAGAATCAGCTACTACTGATGTAGAAGATGTACTAAATGAGGGAAATACAATTTCTCATTCTGCTTCTCTACAATCTGTGGAAACTTTGTTAGATTATATGGGACAAAGAGGATTTGATTACGGTGAAATTACAGCGGCTCGTAAAATATGTGTCAATATACAAGAGATGAACAAAGAGCAGAAGCAAAGATGAATTACAGATTTTTTTAAAACAGAAAATGTTGAAAGGAAAATTCCTTGTTTGATGTTATACAGCATGCAAATGTAAGTAATTTTCATATTTTTGTACTGATGTTGATTTTTTCTTTAATAAAAAGAAGTTTCCGGATTATCCGTGTTTTTCTATTGTCCGTGCGATCCCTCCCGGTGATTAACCCGGATAATAGGGAGTGCACTGTAATTAATACTCTTTGTCAGTACAGGGTTGCTATAATTACGCCTATTCAGGAAGTTCTAGAACCAGTTCTATGGCTCCAAACGAAAAACATTTCACTAGTATGCGCTCTGTGCAAAAAAAAAAGTTAAAATTTCGGCAATAGGTGGCGCTGCACCAATATCCAAAACAACAAATGCAGAATTTTTTTTTATATTACTGAACCAAAATTGAATGGCTCATTTGAGCTATTTTTAAGCTCAAAACACTGTCGAAATTCAGTTCAGAGTGTAAAATCCTTTTTCCGTTCAAAATATCGTTTTCATGCACGACAGTTCTCCACTTGCCATTACTCTCTCAATTCGGAATGTCCTAAATAGCCATTTCACACGATACCTTGATACAATTCGTTACCTCTACTAATAATAAAGAAGAATGTCTGTGTGTTTGTTGGCGCTCTACGGGTCAGACCGCTGTACCTAGAGCTACGACATTTGGCACAAAAATACTTTGGAGGGAGGGAATGTGCACCTCGGAGCCCTTTTTTTGAAATTTTAATTAATTAGAAATTAAGCGAACTTTTGGCGTTTTTCCTTTATAACTTCCGAAATTATTACTGCGCAAAAATCCCTTTTACACCATCTGAAAGTGTAAATAATTACCTTTCCAATTATGCCAATTAAGTTGCCGTACAATGTTTTCTCGAATTTCAATAAATTTTTAAAAATAATTTTTGGTATAATTTACAACAATACTTTTCATTATTGCAACGCAACTCAAACCGTTTTCATTGTTTAAACACATATTTAATTGCATATTTCTCTTTCATTGTTGTAATCTGAGATAATATCCTAATGCATTTTGTTTTCATATTTTATTTCTGAAACCAAGTGAAATCTGTAAACCTAGCTCTCCGAGATATTGCTTTGCTTACATTAAGAAATATATCCAGTAAGCTCAATGGTTATAATTTCTATGTTTTCATTCTTTTCTCAGCGCGTTTTAATCCAGCTAACACATCACTGGCCATAAAATGTGCTGCGTCATTTTAACCTTGAAATCAAATGCATATTTTACAAAAGGAGTAAGAAAGTGAAGATAGTGCCGGCAACTTGGAATTATAGGTTACATGACATGGTCAGTTATTTGACTCCATTAGGCACATTTATGTAGACAATGAACAGAAAATGTCCGAAGTCACTAGTAGAACATGGCTTAAATAATTACCACAATCTGAAGTTTAAAATTACGTTGTTAGGAGAACCATGAATGTAAACTGATGCAAGATTCAATTGAAATCGTATTCCCGGCGAACAAGCTGGTCGCCGATAGCGGCTAGCTTTAAATAATAGGGCCACCATGATCTCCTGATCTTACACAATGCGATTTTTGCTGTGGGATCTTTTGACAGATCCTATATCTAAAGACTGATGATCTCAGATCTGAAGAACAGTATAAAGATTCACGTCTGCTCTATTCAACATGGCACTTAATGCTATGCAGTTTTCAGAATGGAATGCGTGATTAAAACTAATGGAGGCTTTTTTGAGTATGCGTAACGCTGTTTTTGTTTATTCTTCGCTTCAGTGCGACATTTTTTTTATTTTTGTTTATTGATGAACTTGTCTCCTCTTTTTCGGTATTGCTTGGAGCCATAGTCCGGCTCTAGAGCTACCTGAATTAGCGAATTGTAATTTCAACAACAATGAAACGAATTTTCCTTGATTTATCTAACAAAATATCTAAAAAACCATCTCGGGTATTGGCGCAGCGAAACTGAAGAAAACTTTAACTATTTTTCCTCTATCTTTTTTTTTATTTGCACAGAAAGCATCGCTTGTACTATACACTAGTGAAATTTTGTTGCCCATATAATTTTCAATTATACATTCCTTTCCTTTCTCAAACTATGGCATATGTGTTATAATCTCTATTGCTTTATTAACCAGGTCAGTACCAGCAAGCATTAATGTGATACACAATTTAAAAAAATTCAAGATTATTGAATTAAATCTATACCTATAAAAGGAAATGTTTACGTGCGTGTTTGCGCGCGATGTCCAGACGAATCTATCGCACTCACAGTCATGAATTTTGGCACACAGGTAGTCGTAAAGGTGACTCAATGCACCTCGAAGCCGGAATTTTAAAATTCAATCTAGAAATTTTTTTATTTAATGTCTTGTGTTGTTTTGGGGTCATTTTTAGTACGTTTACGGCTGTAGTATCTTTTTTAACGATCGTTGAAAAACAATCCATGCACCATCGGATAGAACAAACAATTTTCGTTCTAATGAAGTTTATTATGAGCTTCAAACGTAATTTACTGAATTTTGAGAATTTTTTAAAAAATAGTCAGTTTTGCCATCGAAATTTTATTTTTGTTTTTAAATTTGCTGCATCCAACGTTCTGATAACACTATTATTTTAAATTTTTTTTCAGCTTATAACTGGAACGGTTCTGTCGTATTTAAAACAAGAACGGTTAAAATATCTTTTCCCGTTTTTTTTAATTAATTTTTTCCTGGTCAGTTGAAAGATATTTTTATCTGTCGAGCTCCCTTCCGCGATACTATTCCGGAACGTTGTAGGCAATTTCATTGGCTGACGGTGCAGAGCGCAGGTGACGTCATAACCTTCAACTGAATGACTTCGATTATTATTTTCGGCAGTGTCTTAACGTGTTTATGTCTCGCATGCTTTATTTGCTTTATAATAATCATTTTCACGTTGCAATTTTTTAAACATTTTTTCGGATTAACGTACTCTGTATTTTCTACAATTGAAATGTCATTATCGCGAAGAAAAATAAGCGGGAAAATCAATAATGTGTATCTTTTGTTTTGTTTTCAGAACTTTTTCATGCCATTGTGGGCATTTTTTTAAATTTATTTTCCATTTTGTTGAAGTCTTGATTCCACGGGCAACGCAGTGCTCGTACTGCTAGTATTTAAATAAATACGATTTCCTAACAAGAATATTGTTCCCAAAGGATTAAGAATTATATTCTTTTCTAGTTCTAGTTGGTTAGACGAAAAAGCTGTTAAGAATTTTAAACACCTGCGAATGTTAGATAACATTTTAATTTGTATCAGACTTTTGGATAAAATTTAATATGAGAAATTTATATTTTAAATCAGATGTATTTTTGGGTAGTAATAGCATAAATAGTACATTTACAGTTATTGTTTTCTTCGAAATTGCAAGTGAAGAACATAATTTTTGATTTATAAAAATGAAACCTACAGAATATGAATGAAATCTCTTAAGTTGCATAATTATGTAATTAAACTTAAAACCCTCACGTAGCATCCAAATGCTTTCTCTGGAACTGCTGTTATGTTTAAAAAATTCGTAATGCGTAAAACTTGTAGGAATTTTTCTAATAAGTGTTATATTACAATACGGTGCAACAAGATATTGCCGTCTATCTAAATGAAACATTTTATAAGAAAGAATATTGCTTGATTTGCTTGAAAGAATTAGTATTTAAAATGAGTTTAAATCAGTTTTTTTATTATGATCAATTGAATAAAATATATCTTTCATAGAACCATTCCAATGCCAGTGATTTTAAGCAACAGCTGGGACATTGCTGAAAAATATGACGATTACTTGCGCATGCTCTGTAAGGTAACGATCTTTTCATAATTGTTAATGCAGTTGCATTTATAAATTGGTAAGTAGAATTTACTTTCTGAAAACTTGTTATCTTGTTTTAAATCATTTTTTAAATCTCGTTAACGGAGTGAAAAGAATGCAGAAATAAAAGTTTTGTTACTTCTACTAAGTTAATTTCTGCTAGCATAAAGTTTTTGATACCAGGGAAACAAGGTATTAACAACTTCAATTTTAAATGTCGGTAACATTCATAAAAGTAGTGTTCTCAAATACAGTCTGTAGCACAAAGGACACTTCCTGATTTTAAAATTAAATAACTCGGCAACGGGTTCTGATATTTTAATATAAGTTCCCTCTCAGCGGCAGCTTTTTGGCAAGACGAACGATCGTCGTGAAAAAGTTCAAGTTTCTGTTGAATAAATATGATTTCTGTCTGTATGCAGGGTGATTCAAAAGTCCTTAGGCGTGGTTCGAGGGTATGTCGGGTATACAGAAACAAGACATTTTTATAATAGAACATAGGTCGAGAACGAAAAGGCGACAGCTACGGGAGGGGGGGGGTCTTTGTCAGTGAGTTAGAAAAGTCTTAGTTCTGAGTAGTATTTATCGAGGATGTACTTTATGGTAATTACTACTTTTGTGTGTGCTTGGGATTATGTTTGTATTCCATAATAAATGTGATTTTTGATACTAATGAGTCCTGTTCTACGATCTATCTTTGCTGATTGTGTTGCTATTGCTTGTCTAATTGCTGTCCTTTGGGAATTTTGGCGGTGGTGTAGTCGCAAAATAAACAGTGCCGGAAAGCTCTACCCTCTGCGACACAATTTTTCACAATTTTTTCTTATTTATTTCTAAAAAAAAACGCAGTGCCGGAATGGTGTTCCGGTGCGTTTCGGTTCCACTACACCCCTGCTTTTAGGGTGCTTTGCATCCTGGCTCCTCCCCCGGGACCGATGTACCAATGTTTTTGTGTGGTCTTTTTTGTGTTTGGTGTGGTTTTTGTGTTTGAATCAGTTTTGAAAATGTTTATTTGCTTTGCTTTTCGAATGTCGTTTTTCCTTGGCTCTTGCCCCATACGGGCAAAGTTTAATTCCATTAACATGTTTTTCTTTTCTTGTTAAATTGTAATTATCATGTATCCTCATATATGCCCAGTCTGACGTTGTTTTTGTACCGGTTTAAAATTCAATAAATGCTCTCTGGGGGGTGAGGTTTGGTGCCGCGGTGCCCCTGGAGTATGGAGTTGATTCCCTTTCTCCGGCGGTCCTTGTGGTGTCTTACACCCTAATGGGTAGGCCGGCCGTCGTGGGTCACGTGAGTGAGCTAGTAAAAGAAAACGATACACCAGGTAAATGGTGTAATACAGGTTTGATGAAATACAACAGCACAGTTGCGTGAATAACAACATTTTAACTTTTGCGTAGCCATGTCAGACACAGCGGCAAGTAGGACACCATATCAACAACAAACCTTGGAGTAACCTAAAGTAAGTGTTCATAGGACTCGCCTCCCGAAGAGGTGCACGCTTATCCATGGCACACACTTTAAATTCGTCTCAGGACTTTTGAATTACCCTGCATTTACGGTATTATGTTTTATGTAACCATTTTAAAAATATTTTTGAATGCTTATGATTCGATGAAAATAAATTGATTGAATACATCAACTCTATGAACTAGTTTATACAGCGGACGCCGCTTAGTGTGATCGTGGTTAATGTTATCATTCGCTTTATATTATCAAACGAAACGACGGATTCAAATGTACACAAAATATTCCTTTAGTGTGATCACTACATCGTTTAAAGTTATCAGTTTTGAAGTAAAGAATGGACCGATCCCTCATTTTCAACCAGAGTTAACGATTGACGATCGTGAAATTTCTCGCTCCACCGCTATTTGAGGATCATTTTTCCCATTGTCATCACACAGCATGCTAAGAATTTTCAACAAGTTCCTGGAATCGGATATCGGTTGACACGTTCAGAAACTGCTTCGTGAGCTTTAGGGCTCATTGATGGTGTGTAGCTGCCGCTAGACAGAGAGGATTAGTAACAACAACAGAAACTGCTCCGTCGTTCACGGAGGCTTCTGTGAAACATTTTATTATAAACTTCCAATTATCATTGAGCCCTCTGAAGGTATGCTAAAGGAAGAGTGTATGTCCATTGACGAGGTCATTCCAGCAGCTGCCACACTGACAGACTAGGAATTTTGCCGAATTGTTTGTGAGCAAGACCAAGCAATAAACGTTGATGATTCTGACGACAACGAATGTGTTGAAGAAAACTCTCCAACGAAATAAGGCAAGCACCTCATATTTTGAAACAATGCGTGAAGAGTACGAACAATTTATAAATGAACTGTTAAGAAATAATTGTCGACGAGCAACGATTAATGAATTTTACCGTAGGACTACGTTCCTCCCATTGGTGTCTCAGGAAGGAATTTGACGTCACACGTCAAAGCAACACAAAAAACGTTGCATGGGAGTTCCTCTATATCTCGGTAACTACACATATTAAAAATATAACTAATGTAATATTTTAGAGATAAAGGGTAACAATAGAAGTTACAAAAAAAATTTAAAAATTTGAAAAGAGTCACGCGAGTAAAGTAGTCCTACGTCTTTAACTAAAAAAATAACTATTTAAAAAAGAACGTCATTTTTTTAAATAGTTATTTTTGAAATAAATTATAGAGAACCCTGAGGGAATTTCTTTTTCCTTTGATGTGTTAAAAATATAGTCTGTTTTACCTAATTCAGTGATTGTTATCAATCGGTTAATGCTATAAAAATTCTTAAATCCCGAAGTGATCAAAATAAGCAACATCTAATGTACTTTTGAAAGTCTATTATTTTCCGATAGGAGCACCCCTCAACTATGAAGAACTTACGGAACGAAAAAAGATCTATTCAAGGAAAGAAGAACATCCTGAATTCTTTGATAGAAAAGATTAAAGTGGACGTAAAAGTATGATTTTTATCTTTTTACGAATTTAATGTTTAATTTTTCCAACTGTTGAACGTGAGATATTTCGTATTTTTACTTTCTCGTATACGAAGTATAGAAAGAGAAAGTATTGCAATCGTCAAAAATTCGAACTCGAGATTTTGACGAATCTCCACGTTTTAGACCTCCCTGTCTGTGTGTCTGTGAACACGATAACTCCAAAACTATTAAAGCTAGAGGAATGAAATTTGGTACACAGTTTTATTATCATGAATATCATGAATGTAGATCCGTATCAAATTTTGGACCAAATCCATCGAAGGGTTGACTGTCTGTCGGTCTGTATAATCGCATACTATGCGCCATATTACGTATCGGACCAAGACGTTTGTAAACTTCGGGATATTACTAATGTTTTAAAACATGAATTGTAACACTGTTTTTACTTTCTCGTATGCGAAGTATACAAAGAGAAAGTATTGTAATCGTCAAAAAA